>BPLR01020209.1:0-152510 GCA_021605095.1 Caerostris extrusa | reverse complement strand
GTTACGTATTGCTCTCCAGGTCCGAATATTCGGTTCAACAATGTTCCTGGCCTCCTGCGTAGAGTTTTCATTGTGATGTTAAAGCAACGCGATTCAAAAGCTGCATTCCACTGTCCCATCAGCTGCAATCACAGCTGAGCTTCTAGCCGAAGACAGGTTCAAACATGTAGGCTTTCCAAGTCGCTGTGACTCGTGAAAATGTTGGATGGGTTTGGATTGTAGCGATTTCTTGTTTTTCTTTTAGAAATTGTTTTTAATATTTCTATTTTGAAAGTGATGTATCGATGTTTGCTTTCGACTTTATGAAATCGATGTCTATTGCTATCTTGGTTTAATTGCAAAAATAAAAAAAAAACTTAATAATGCAGGGTGATTATAATTAAAGTCCTGCTTTCAAAATACTTAAAAAAGGAACTACTCGTCAAATGAGTTCAAATTTGAACTGAAGGATACTTAGAAGACGGGGAGATGGTACGGCATCAAAAAGAGTTCCAAAGTGTATTCATAGATAGCGCTGCAAGCGGCACAAAGAAAGTGAATTCGACTGCCAGTGATAGTTTGAAACGAAATAGCATGAGCACGTATTTGGCGTGAGTTGCACATTAGACCAACTGTAGTGTTCAAAGTGCTCAATTATTTCGGTTGTTGACGGAAAAAAATGTCTTCCAAATCATTAAACAGTTGCGACATTGTGAGTGGAAAACCCATCCATCACGGCGGCAAGGTCATATCGAAATGGATGGGAAAATCGGTAGAACTTTTTTTGATGCCATACCGTTTCCCTCTTCTTCAAGTATCTTCAGTTCAAATTTGAACTCATTGTGACGAGTGGTTAGATTAGAGGTTAGGTTAGTGGTAGATTTATTAATGAATATCTTTAATTTTGGAGACAATTCGGTTAAAATTTATCTTTTATTTCTATAAGTTTGATTTGTCGCTCTACGGTCATTTTGTACACACTTTAGAATAATTACACTGTAACCTACAATTTAATGTAAACTCCAAACCACTCACAAACATCCATGCCACCACCAGGGATTTTAACCTGAAAACCTGGGGTATCGAACGTCAGAACATTCATCAAGCCGCTTTATTTCTATAAGAGTATAACAAAAAATAACGTGAAATGATTATGCTTTAAAAGCACTAGATGCAAGCCATTCGAAAGACATTTTTCGACAAAACAAAAAAAATACACATGTCATACTGAAGAAAATACTATTATTAGAATCAATTATTGAAACTCCAGCATTTAAATGAATAGCAAATAGAAGGATATCTACAAATGCTATAAATTGGATCGAAATTAATTGTTAATGGAATTAATTGTTTAATGAGCGACGATGAATTTTCTTTTGCATCTCACAGAAACCAAAAAAGAAGATAAAAAATACTAAATAATATGCAACTAATGCAAATAAAATAATATGCAACTAGGTCCTTTCCTAAAGCAGTTACCGACCCTTAGTACAATTAGCATGACGCATATTTAAACGAAACTTAATAAGTGAGTTGGCGGGACAATCCATTGTGTTTTACCAATGTAATACCAATGCGGTTTTTGAGATACTTTAACAGCAATTGCCTCTTTTATTTCGTTTTTGCGACAATTGTTCTGTGGTGTAGCATTAGTGTCATTTTTTATTGGAGTGAACTGCGTCAATTGAAAATAATTGCATTAGGTGAAAAAGTGACTCATTACTGAATGATACAAGTTCAAAGAATTAATTGAGTTTTCACTAAATTACCATCAAAGCATTAACTCATTATTTCTTACTAAAAGGACTGTAATTGTTAACCTCCTGCTATAAGTACTGATGATTAAAGAGAGAGAGAGAGATAATCCTTTCTTTTGTACAGAACAATTCAGATTTTTTTATCAAATTCCAACTCTCAAAATGTGATCTATTTTGATGAGAACTTTATATCTCTCAGTTTGATAATTTACGGAAAAACTCCCCTCTCTGTTAAGTAAGGCAAAAATTAAATAAAAATCATAACATATATTAAACTTATATATATTATATATTATGTAACGGGGTCTGACTGGCCGAGTGGTTAGCGCTCTGGCGTTCGGTACCACGGGTTCCCGGTTCGAGTTCCGTCAGTGCCATGGATGTTCTGAATCCATTTTAAATCGTAGGTCCCGTCCTAACAAGAGCGTTGCTGGGGTATATTACTCCGCGTTCGTAGCTTATCTTCAAGCTACACGCACTTCCTGGTAGTGCTAATTGAGTAACGTCGGTGCAGCGCTTGCCTTAAGGCATCCAAGACAAATGTCTAAGTGTTTGCCATCTGCATTAGGACAAAAAAATATTATATAACACATCAGAATTTCTGGTGAAATGGCCTTCGTACCTGACAGTGGATAGCTTGTTATGCACGGCAATATTAGTGGTTAGCGTTCTGGCCTTTGGTATTCTACGCTTCAGGTCGAATCCTGGTGGTGGCATAGATGTTTGTTAGTGGTTCAAAATCCACTTTAAACTGTAGTTCCCGGACTGTATAGTCCTCGTGTGCACAAGATGAGCGTAAAAGCGACAAATAAAAACTTAAGGCAATATTAAGAAAAATAAATTATAAATTGTTTAACACATTCGAATCTTTTGAGAAGTCCTTTATATTTCATAGCCGGATAGCATATGGAAAAACAAATGTTTTGTTAAATAAAAGCAATACTAAGAAAAAAATTATGTATTATTTAACACATTATAATTTTTATGGTTTGTTGGTCTTCGTATCTGATAGCTGTACAATTTACGGAAAAAAAAGAACATCTTGTAATGTAAGACACCATCAAAAAGAAAAAATTAGTATATTATCTAACATATTAGAATCTTTTTTTTAGTGAAATGGCCTCCGTATCTCTCAGACGAATTATAGAAAAATGAATTTCTCGTAAACTGAGAGTGTTTAAAGTTAAAGTGGCTGATTTTCGTTACAAAATGGGCAATTTTTGAGGAGAAATGAGCTCTGTAATTCACAGCTGGTCAATTCACGGAGAAAAAGGGATTAAATCTTGTACAATGAGATTTTACATAAAAGAGTCTACATGTACAGCAAACTGGGATCCTTTGCTTTTAACAAAAATAAAAAAAAAAAAAGACAGAATAAATAATCCAAGGACAAAAAACTTTTAGAAAAAAATAAATGGAAATCATTGAATAATAAATATATAAACGCAAAAAAAAAACAACTGAATTTTGTGTATGATAATTTACATATAATTAATCACAATTAACATTAACATTACTAAATTTGTGTAACACAATTAACATGTCACAGTTAACAATTAACGTTTCATACAGAAAAAGATATGAAACTTTAATTTTGCTTTAAATAAAATGAAAATTATTTCGAAAAGTGGCAAATCCAGCCAAACGGGACCTTTTTTGCGAGAAATGGACTTTTCCCATTGCTGCAATATTCCTCAAAGAATAGGATTACGTCTCGTTCACAGTACAAAATGTGAGCGTTTTATTCTACGTAATGGCTCACGTTTTCATTACGTAAAATGTGGCATCAAATAGATTGAATGGTATAAGCACTGCGTATTTCCTAACATATATCCTTATTTTAATATTATATACTATAACATATCCATAACGCCTTATTTTAATATTATAGACTCATGAACTATTTGAATAATGGGGCATATTTAATAGCATCAAAATTTCAATAAAAAGGATAGAAACAAACATAAAAAAATAGTTCTCAAATGTATCATTTTAAAGACAAAATAAAATTTCTAAAATTAATTTCAAATAAGAAAAAAGACCATCTTCAAATCATGATGATTACATATATTTTTATCTCCCTGATTTCAGATTCTTTTTTAATACAATTCGTAATTTTCCATACTAAATATATTTTTTTCTAATGCAGCTTGACAAACACTTAGACAATTGTTTTCGATGCCATAAAGCAAGCGCTGCGCCGACTTTACCTCACTTAGCGTAGTGCTAATTACTCATCGTAGTGCTTTACTCCCCTAGCGGAGTAACAATACCTCCACGACGTTCTACGATCATGTTAGACCGGGGACTACGGTTTAAAGTGGATTCCGAATCCTTACAAATAACAATGACACAGACTTGAGCCGGAACTCGAACTCGAAACCTGGAGTGCCGAGCCCCAAATCGCTAACCACTATGAAATACGTATGTTTTACAATGATAAATGTTTTACTATCTTCTTGAATTAATCAGAAAATTGAAACGCTTGCAATTTAATTGAAGACATTGGGCATTAAAAACTTTCTGAAGATTTTAAAAAAAGTTTATCGATTTTTTATAATAGTGGAGTTATTATTTTTCAGAAAAGAGTAGATTTTTTTTAAAGTAAAATGTTTGCTTTCACGTTATACTGAAGGACTAAATTTTTATTTTTAAACCTGGTTATAATTGAGTTTGAGAAGTGTTAGATTAAACTTTGTATCCAGACAGTCGTAAAAACAACGCAACTTTACTGAACTTCTGTCACAAAAGACGTAAAAATATTTTTACTTTTTGATTTTTCTGAATTTGAACTTCATTTGTATACAACACTACGTAGAATAATACATAAAATAGTTTGTGTGCATAAACACTGTATATTTACTAATATATATATCGTATTACATCAGTTGATTCAATTTTCTTTTGTAGTTTCAATCTCAAGGGGCTTGAATGGCCGAGAGGCTAGCGCTCTCGCACTCGGTACCATACGTTTCGGGTACGAGTCCCGGAGGTGTCATGGATGTTTGTAGGGGTTTGGAATCCACTTTAAACCGTTGGTCCCGGTATAACAGGATCGTAGAGCTTGACTTGGCAGAAGTATTGTTACTCTGCGTACGTAGCTTATCTTCAAACTACACGCACCTCTTGGGTAGTGCTAAGTGAGTAATGTCAGTGAAGCTCTTGCCTTAAGGCATTAAAGACAGATGTCTAAGTGTTTACCAGCTGCATTAGAACAAAAAAATTTTTTTATTCTCAAGAATAGATATTTTATTACGTTTTAATTGAACTTAAATAACTCAAAGTCCCATTAGTAACTTATTATTAACTGGAGTTTCACATGAATAACACACAGTTTTTTTTGCAACCAAGTTAGAAACCTGGTTAGCAAAATCGCATAAGAAATCAAGCGCTTTAGACACAAATGCATAGGATAGAAAGACTCTTCCTTGGGTTTCAATATAAGAAGAGAAAGGTTCGAAGCCTTTATATGACTCACTTGGGTGTTTGTTGAAAGTTGTGGAGGGGAGGGGGAGATATGTAACAATCCTTCCCCTTGGTACATCCTTGATAAAATTGAATCTGTTACATATATATCGTTCTAGTGATGAATAACAACAGGTGATGGTGTTCCACATTCGGCTGCAACATACAAAATAAAATACAAAAACATAAATATGTGTAGAAACAAAAGTTTCGCATCATGTATTATTTTGCACTACATTTCAAGAATCCTATATCCAATTTTTAACAGTTTTAAAAGATAATACTATTTTAAAAGATGCATAGGTGGGGAGGGGGATAGGTAGAAAACAGGGACTGATGGAGATTTTGAGTATTGTATTGGACAAACATAGAAAACTTCAGCTACTAGTCCGTTTAACTGTATCATAATAATGAAGAAGTTTATACATTTTTGAAAACAGTAACTTCAGTGCCCGTTATGATTTAAATTCGTCCAGTTTCTGAAACATTAACAAGTGAATTTATAATTAAGGAATGAAGTTGAAATGCTTAGTACGTTTTTTTCGCCATGAAAAAAATATTTTTGTTATTTACATATTATACATGGGTGGGTTTCCATAAAATACGTTAAAATCTTTTAATGCTGGTATATAAAATACAAATGCAGTTTGACTCAATACATATATAAATGAACATCAACCAAATTAAATTTTCTTTTGATGTCTTTTTTTTCCTACTTGACCTGCATAAAGATAATTAAATTCTACCTTAACTGAAATATTTGGGGGCCTAAAGAACTTTGTTATGCTTTCTTTCTTAAGATATACAAAAATCTGGCATAGTTTGGTCATACCAGACATCGCTATTACGCCTTTTTGGACTTAGTTGAGGTGGTTCTCCTCTCTGCAAAAGCTTTTGACATTTGTCGATTCTGCAAAGATTTTGACGAAAGTCGTATTCTAAACAAAAGGTGAATAAAACAAAATGTTTCGCTCCTAACAGAATGCATACCAAATTGGGTTTATTTAATATAAACTGAAGCTATACCGAGTTGGCACTTTCGCCACGTCCCACTTTCAAAAATGCTGTAAACGAAAAAAAGAAACACTCTCGTCACAATGAGTTCAAATTTGAACAGAAGATACCTGAAGAAGAAGGAGAAAACGGTATGGCATCCAAAAAAGGTTTCGCCGATTTTTCCCATCCAATTAGGTATGACATTGCAGTAGTGGATGGTCTTTCCACCTAACAGTGTCACAACTGTTGAATGACTTGGGAGTCATTTTTTTCCTTGTCAAAATCGAAACAATCAAGCGCATGGAACACTATAGTTGGTTGAATGTGCAACTCATGCCAAATACGTTGTTATTTCGATTCAAAATATAACCGAAAGCCTAATTAACTTTCTTTTTTATGCCGCTTACAGCGCCATCTATTAATACAATTTGGAACTTATTTCTGATGCATTACCTTTCCCCCTTCTTGTCGTGTGAAATAACACACGAAAATATTTCATCACATGCCTTAAGAATATTTTTACACATTGTCACAATCGCCATGAAGTCTCCTGTGTGTCCGAAATCAACGATTAAAACACACGCTTCCAGCGAATGTGAACATAAGTCCTCCTGAACATAAGAAGTGCTTGTTACCACGGCACCATGAAGTACGTTTATATTTATTAGTGCTGTATCACTAGGTCAAGAAAACGAGCTGTTTAATGTAAGGACAGAAATCTGTAACTTCTAAACAGCGTACTGTTTCTTGTTGCATAATATGCTTGATTTCTACATTATTAGCGCAAAAAAAAAACCATTATTGTACGAGTCAATCTCCATTGAACCCGTCAAATGACATCGATGGCATTAATATATAAAGTGACCCTATTAAACTCGCTCTCACACCCGTCGGTGAAGAGGACATAATGAACATCTTCCCGCACACGAATTATCACTACAAAGACGCTGCATCTGGAATGGGCGATGCGGTGCAATGATCTTGCCCTGACTGTCAACAGTGCACGCACGCACACACGCACAGTTGTAATAGCGGTGATAACATCCATCTGATGCCAAGCTTAATATGGACACAGACGGAGAGGGATTCAAGTCAGACAATATTGTGTGCGCGGTTATGTGTACAATACTAGGTGTCCATAAAAAGTCTCTTTGCCATTTCAAAATTGAGTGAATATTATAACATAAAATACACACACACACATACATATATAAGGTTATTGATTTGCCTCATTACAAGTTAAATTAAATTTAATGTAATTTAATACATCTCTAAATAGACTAAAAACCATGGTGAAGCGGATTGCTTCTGTGGGAATAAGTTAAAGGTAATAGGCCTGGTGGCAGAGTGGCTAGCGCTCTGGCGTCCGGTACCCCAGGTTTCGCTCGAGTCCCATGGATTAACTCTGTACCCCTGTCCATAAACTGTCCATAAATCCTCTTTATAGTTTCAAAAATTAATGAATATTATAACGAAATAAAAACAAGCTACAGCTACATACAGTATAAGGTATTGATTTTTCTGATTAAAATTAAATTTAATTTAATGTAATTTAATACATCTCTAAATGGACTAAAAACCATGGAGAATGCTTTATCGAATTGCTTCTATGAAATTATGTTAAAGGTAACCCAGACCAACTAAAACAGTGATGACATCGATGAGTGTATGTTATAGTAAACATGGCAAGAAATCGCATACCAATTTGAGTGGATTTAGATAGCCGATGAAGAGAATTACGGTTACGGTTTTGATTAAAGCATAAACTTCTTCACTGTTATGATATTAATACCACACCACATCACTGTGTCTAGAGCTGAGTTGCGCCTTTGCAGTTTGGGAATGATGTGGGTGAGAAGAAGTCTGATTGGGCACTGTGTCACTCTACGGTCGTATGAAACCGGGATTTACGGCTTAAAGTAGATTCCGAACTACTATAAACATCGATGGCACAACCGGGATTCGAACCCAATACCTGTGGTACCGAGTGCTAGAGCGCTAGCCACTCAGCCATCAGACCAACCTATTATGATACTAGCATATGGGTTGGTAGCTGTAGTGTTCTTAGTTTTTCCAGTATGAAATTTAAAATTCGCCATCAAGTCCCTATCCCCCCCCTCTCCCATCCCACCATCCTAAGGATCTTCTAAAATAGTTTAAGTTTCACCATGAGTTGCAAAAGCACATCAAGATGGTACTCAATTTTATGTCATGTTTGCTGTAGCATATCCTCATCCATGCCAACAGTGTTTTAGATGAGTCATGTCCCGCACCTTTCTAAACGCTATCTTCAACATAAATCCATAGAAGAAAATGGGAGTGATGTCTGCTGTGAGAGATATCCAAGATTATGTCAAAGATATTGATCAAATGTACGGAACATGACTCATCTAAAGTATAGGATCACTGATTTTATTGATGAGGGTGTGCTACAGCCAACACACGGCAAACAAGTAATATAAAAAAAAAATTTAAGTCAATTCCTACTTTTTCCCTACTATATTGCAGAAAGTCCTTTATAAATAATTTTCATTCATTTCTTTTAAGTTTGTCTGCCGCCATCTATTGGTAGATACATGCAACTTAAATAAAAAAAACTAAAATTAATTAATTAAATTTAATGAATGAATTAATATTTGAAAAAAACTATATTAACATCCAGTGTCATCCACTACGAGTTCAAAAAAAAATGCATTTGAACTTGAGTGGATGAATAAAAAGTATTTTATAAACGATTGAAAATTTGAACAAGATATATATAGGGATAGTGGGAGCTAATAGAAATAATTGAAAAAAACAATCTTGATGTGTTTCTTGCAAATATAGAGCTGTATTAAATTAAATTTAATTAAAATCAAAGGAGGTAAATAAACTTGAGCATATATTCTCATTTTGTAATGTTAATTTATCTATCTTCCATTCGCTTTAGTAATAAATCTCTTAAATTGTAAGGAGACTTCATGGATACTCTGTATTAAGCGAATATTGGAGACAAAAGAAAACAATTTTCTAATGGTCGAAAGGCGATGCAGAAACTACAAATAATTTTACAAAAACCAATAGTTTATTAGTTATTCTTTAATAAAGATGGACTTATCCTGAGCCGGTGATTCTCAAATTATGTTGTTGCTTCTTATATCACTTGGTAGAAATCTAGACCAAGCCCATGAATCTGTATGGACTCATGGTTGTAAGGGAAAGGGGGCAGCTTCTGTTGTGATGGAGCACCAGTAAGTAGAAGTCTGATTGGGATCCTTGACGCTCTTACTGTCATATGAGACCAGGACTTACAGCTTAAAGTGGATCCCGAACCACTACAAACATCTATGGCATCTGAAATCTGTGACACTGAGCACCGGACACTCGGTCATTCAGGCCCTTTCTCAAATTATAAAGTGTTTAAACATTGAAAGGTTGACGTGGTAGTGTAACAATGTAAATTCTATGCGATTCGAGCTAGAAGTCGGAGTCGGGCAATTTTCAAGGTGTTGGAATGGGATATATAAAATATAAAAAACAGACTCTTTTATAAAAATATTTTTTAATTCTACAAAATTTTGAGAAATTATGTTGTAATTAAATATTAAGAAGATATTTCAATTGTATTATTCATTATTACGACTTGTAGAAACGTAATTGCTGATATAGCGGCAAAACCAAGTAAGTTTTAAGATACTTTTTCTCAACACCCAGTCTTATAAAAAGGATCAATATTGAATGAAATTGGTAAAGAGGTTACTGTGAAAAAAATTAATGTGTTACAAGTAAAACATCTTTGTCCTTAAAATGTGTAATTGTAATTGTAATTACTTGTCTTAAACTATATTGTAATACTTTGTTAACTGTTAATTTACTATTATTATTTTTATAGGAGAGTTATATATATTTTTTTTTTTTTTTTTAAATTTAGACAAAAAGGATATTTTTAAGTGAATACCAATAATACGCTTTTTAAAATTGTAAACAATGTGCTTTGTTAATGCAGACACTTTCACATAGATATATAAGTTCAAAAAAAGGTTATTGAATTTACTTCACAAATTTTTCTAAATTCATTTGTAATATCCTAGTACCTAAAATTACTCTAAAGAATAAGGAAAACGGAAAATTTTCTGCCGATTTTCCACGCCTAGTGTAAAATATCATAATTCAGTAGAAAAAAATTGAATTTGTTACTTGAGGCCATTCTAGTGTGTAGCATATTCAGCGTTAACCAATAATGCCCTATGGGAAAATCTGCAACATTACAGACTTATTTAGTACACCTCAATTTTAAACGAAAGCTCCCAAGATCAGTATCTGGAAGATTTGCATCCTGAGCTCAATAGAATAGAATTTAAAGAGTTACAAGGTGTAATAAGGATTTATTGGGACCTGAATGGCCGAGTGTCCAGCGCTCTGGCCCTCGGTACCACAGGTTTCAGGTTCGAGTCCCGGCAGTGCCATGGATGTTTGTAGTGGTTCGGAATCCACTTTAAGGCGTAGGTCCCGGTCTCATATGACTGTTGAGCGTTGGGCGTAGAGCTGACAACTCTACCCTGTAAAAAGAAAAACATCTCTCGTTTCGAAATCTGCCAATAGGTGGAAGGCCTTGGTCCACACTGGGCTGTTGCACCGAGGATGATGATGAATAAGGATTTATTACACCCATTTGCTGCAAACTCGTAAGCTTTAGGTTCTACTTCGCTTGTCGGGTTTCAAACCAGGATCTCCGAGTTAGATCCAACGCGGGTCAATTGGAAAGCAATAAAAAAAGGAACATATTGTGATGAGAACTACTAAATCGAATTTTTTTATACCTACTCCAGACCACTGGCACCCGATTCCTGTCTCTTTACTGTAAATTTATGGACTATGATCTTAATGAATTAAGAAAATTGGTTGAAATAAATTTAATGACTCTTATTGAATTCGTATATTTATGAAAACAGTTTTTGCATAACAACATATTTTTTACGACTATGAACCTGAAACCTGTGGTAGCAACGGCCAGAGCACTAGCCAATTGGCCGTTCAATCTTTGAATTCTAATGCAAGTCAAGTTCGCAAATATTACGATAATGATTATTTTATATCTCTGATAGCTGCTTGAAGATTTGATCTAGTGAAGAATCAGTTGATAAATAAAAAAAAAACCTAATATAAATAAACATCATAAGCCCTGTATTCTTCGTTAACTCAACCATGTAACAAAAACTAAGTGACAACCAGAATATAATGCCTGTAAAGAATCATTATCGTTACAGTTAATTAATACTGACATTGAAAAGAACCTTCAAAATTTTTCTGTTAAAATTTTACATGCGATTAACTTTCATAACTAAAAATAAACCTAATACTGTTTCATTCTATTCGTTCAACGGAAATCACCAGATCACAAACACTCATGATAGCTTTTTATTCTTATTATAACTCGCAGCACATTTAATAACACATGTTACAACGTCCTTTAAAACTCTCTGAAAAATATCAATCAACACCCAAACGGATAAATAAACGCTTACAAAAAAAAAGAAAGAAAAAGCCAAAACCGCAAAAAGCAAAACCTTCTCCGGAAACTCCGCTTTCCCTTCCACTCCCTCCTTTTCCCCCTTTATTTCGCGAAAAAGCGTGCTTCCCTCGGAGTTTCTGCGCATGCCCCGCAAGCCAGTCGCGTGCCGGCTTGGCGAGATTTTTTTCTTCCCCAAACCGCCCACTTGGCGACGACTCGGGCGCTCAGCCTGTTAGCGAGATCGAAGGCGCTACTCAGTCAGTGTCTCGGTTGTTACTTTGCCGCGAACTTTTTCGCGGGGGTTTGCGCGTTTGCGGAACACTCTGCATTTCGAACTTTTTTTAATTTTCTTTTCGGAAGAGAAAAAGAGAAGTTTTTGTTTCAGTGCCCCTACCTAACTTTTTTGAAAGATGGGAGTGATTCTGTTTCTAGGACTTTTTCTTCTCTGCACTTCTAAAGGTAAGTTTTGTTTTAATTCGAATTTTTATAAGAACTTGATCGAAAACATTTTTGTTGATAAGTGTTCCATTTTTTAATATGGTAGCAAACGATGAAATTTATTTTGAATTAATTGGTTTTATTAAAATAAGAATGGGTCTTATAACATTATTTTTAAACAATTTAATAAAATTTGAAGTTTTGAGGCATAGTAAAACTTAACTTCCTTTTTTTTCTCTTATTTTTATTAAATGTCAAAAATATTTTTATCGAATCGAATAATTTTTATTCGATCGTTTTATTTAAAATTACAATTTTTATTAATACTTTTGAAAAACTACAATTTTCTGCGACTAGCTGAAATTAAATACTTTCATTTATTCTGATGTTTTAAGCAAACCTTTTCTTACAAAATATATATGAATAGATCTACATCCATAATTACTTTTACATAGGAATAATTCTATATTAGTAGTTAGTGTCTAAAATTGTTTACTTTTAAGTTTGAAAAAGTTGAAGTTTGAAGTTGAGAGGAAAAAATATATTGCTTTCAAGAAATATTTTAAATTATAAGAATGAAAATTGAAATTTCATTCTAATAATTTATGCAATATAAACCTGAAATAAATATATTAAAACTTAAAATTTTGAGGCAGAATAAAAAACTTAACTTCCTTTTTATTGTCCGTCTATTTTTATTAAATGTTAAAAGTTACTTTTTTGAGTAAAGTTTTATTTTAAATTATAATTTGTATTAATACTTTTGAAAAAACTTCAATTTTTCTGTGACTAAAACAAAAAAAACTTCAATTTACTGGAATAAAATACGTTCATTTGTTCTGATGTTTTAAACGAGCTTTTCTTATAAAACATATGAGTAGATCTACATGAATAATTAGTTTTATATATGAATAACACTATATTAATAAGTAGTTGTCTAAAATTGTTTACTTTGAAGTTTGAAAAAATTTGAAGCTTGAAGTGAGGGGGAAAAAATATGTTGTTTAAAAAAATATTTTTAAGTTATAAAAATGAAAATTGAAATTTCATTCTAATAATTTATATCAAATAAACCTGAAATAAAAATATATTAATTGAAATAGATATATTAAAACTTGAAGTTTTGAGGCAGAATAAAACTTAACTTCCTTTTTTTTTTTTCCCTCGTATTAATATTAAATACGAGTATTATTATTAAATATTAAAAGTAACTTTTTAAATTATAATTTTTTTTATTATAATAAAAACTTTTGAAAACAAAAAACAAAAAAAAAACTTCATTAAAACAAAAAACTTTCTGGACTAAAACAAAAAAACTTCAATTTACTGGAATAAAAATACGTTCATTTGTTCTGATGCTGTAAACAAACCTTTCTTATAAAAAAAATATGAATATATCTACATACAAAATTAGTTTCACTTATTAATAGATCTACATAAATAATTTGTTTTACATATGAATAACATTATATTAATAATTAGTATTTAAAATTGTTTACTTTAAAGTTTGAAAAAGTTGTTTGAAATTGAGGAAAAAAATGTTGTTTAAAAAAATATTTTAAATTATACGAAGGAGAATTGAAATTTCATTCAAATAATTTATATAATATAAACCTGAAATATAAATATATTACTCGAAATAAATATATTACATTTTGAGGCGTAATGAAACTTAAATTCCTTTTTATCCCTCCTTTGTTTATAAAATGTTAAAAGTAACTTTTTTAATAAAATTTTATTTTAAATTGTAATTTTTATTAATACCAACTTTTGAAAAACTTCCATTTTCTATGAAGTAACATGAAAGTAAAACTTAAAAAACTTCGATTTACTGGAATAAAATGCGTTCATTTGTTTTGATGTTTTAAACAAACTTTTCTTATAAACATATCAACAAACATAATTAATTTTACATATGAATAACTCTATATTAATAATTAGTGTCTGAAATTGTTTACTTTAATGTTCGAAGTTGAGGAAAAAAATTTTTAATTATAAGAATGAAAATTGAAATTTCATCCTGATAATCTATATAACAATATAAATAATATATAAATATATAAATAAATATTATATATAATTATATAAATAAGTCTTAGTATTCTATAGAGAATTGCTATATTATAAAATGCATTCTTTTTACAACTGAGAATTTATTAAAATTTTTCTAAGAATTTAAGGGAAAAACTTTTCTCCTTATTTATCAAATAATTAATGTATGTTTATTAAAAATTCTTCAAATTAAAATTCGGGAAATTATGGTTTTCAATTTTCCTGTACATACATAATAAATTTAATGCATAATTTTTAGATTCACGGAAAATTATCGTAATAAAAAAAAAAATAAAATTTTTTCAAAAACACGATAAATATAAATAGATTAATCACCGACATTCGATATTTTTATTATATTTTTGACTTTGTGCCATTTGTTTTGAAAATTGTGTTTTATCTTATACGGATGTTATATTCGGACGCTCTGTCAAATATGTAGGTTGTTTATTACTCTAAAATATTTCTCAAACTGTTAAAATTATAGAACAGCTGTCTTACCAAAAAAATTCTGATTCAATCCAGAGGAATAATTGATTGCGCGTTACCTTCGCACTGGAATTTAAATATTAGTTCACATCGAGATTTTGCTTTCGATCATCATTTCTTAATGGAGTTTGAAAACGTTGAAGTTTGAAGCCGAGGAAAAAAAAAATGTTGTTTAAAAAAAATATATTTTAAATTATAAGAATGAAAATTGAAATTTTATTCTGATTATTTAAATAATATAAATAACAAATACATAAATTATATATAAATACATTACATATGCAAAATTAATAATATAATTCTTAGTATTCTGTATGGAAACGCTATGTTACAAAAATGCATTCTTCTAACAACTGAGAGTATTTATTAAAATTATTCTAAGAATTTAAGGAAAAAACTTTTCAATACACTTATTTTTCAAACAATTAATGCATGTTTATTAAAAATTACAGGAAAATTAAAATACATATTTTTTCATTTTTCCTGCACATAAATAAATTTAATGCTTAATATTTCATTTCACGGAAAATTACTGTAATCATAATAATCAATTCACCAATTTTTAAAAATATGGAAATTTGGCAAATATAAATAATGGATATAATTTCTGACATTCGATATTTTTATTATATTTTTGAATTTGTTCCTTTTGTTTTTTAATGAAAATTGTTTTTATCTTACACGGACTTTCTGTCAAATATATAAGGCATTTATTACTTTAAAATAGTTCTCAAACTGTTAAAATTATAGAACAGCTGTTCTACCGAAAAATTAATTGTTCAATTCAGAGGAATAATTAATTGTTCAATTGCGGAATAATCGCCACAACGCACTGAGATTTAAATATTAGTTCGCAATGAGATATAGAGGACGATGTTTACAGTTTACGATCACAATTTCAGTGAAATAATTTTTTTAAAAGATCATTAGCAAATTAAATGATGTTAAATTTAAATGATAATTCTATTGACTTGACTTGTTATTTTGAGATGTAGTTCACATTGAGATTTTGTTTTCGATCACAATTTCAGTGAAATAATTTTTTTTAAATAAAGATCATTAGCAAATCAATTGGTGTAAAATTTAAACGATAATTCAATTGACTTGACTTGCTACTTTGACATGTGGTTCACAGCGAGATTAAACGATAATTCTATTGACTCGACTTTGACTTGCTACTTTGAGATGTATGTTAGTTGACGCTGCTTTATCTCAATTTATGTAAATGATTTTTAAAATACAACAGATAAAAGAATTTTGATAATTCAATTGGTGAAGTAGGAAGTCAAAATATATTTATGCTGATTAAAATCATTTTATTTGGCATTGAAGTATAATGCTTCTATACGCATTTAAAGAACGGAAAAAAATTATGAATTGTTTATGTTAGGAATTTTTGAAATTTTATCTTCATATTGTCTGTTTTTTTTTTATTATCGCAAATACTTTTATTGTACTTAATACCAAAATTTCCTGAGATGCGCAATTTATTCAGTTTCAATGAAGTATTTTCCTTATAGAATAAAATTTTCCTTATATATTCATTAGCATTAGATAATATTTGAATTTTAATTTTTCCTGCATCGGCTTTTCATTTTTTATTCCCCACTTAAGCTTGATGCAATATATAATAATGTCTTTTTAGTACAGTAGTTGAGTATTTTAATTAAATTCACTTTCATTGAATACAATGAAAGGCTAGTTTTGGTATATATTTTTAAAAACCTTGTCTTGCTCTACATATTAACTTTCCGATATGAAATGAACAAAACATAATTAAAAAATTACTTACTTAAATAATACTTTAAAATAATGAATGTTTAGCAATGAAAAAAAATTATAGTAACAATAAATTATAGTAGTAACGTAACATGGGGCCTGATGGCCGAGAGACTAGGGGTCTGACGCTCGGTGATACAGGTTTCGGGTTCGAGTGCGGGTGGTTCCGTGGATGTTTGTAGTGGTTCGAATCCACTTTAAACCGTAGGTACCGGTCTAATATGACAGTAGAGCATTGAGAGTAGGGCTGACAACCCTACCCCTTAAAAAGAAAGCGTCTCTTGTCTCTAAATCTGACAGTAGGCAGGCGGCCTTGGCCCACCATGGGGCTATTGCACCAATGATGATGAGTAACTACATAAATTATTTAAATTTAGAAAACTAAGATAGGACCGAACTTTAATTAATTATCAATATTTTTTTTACCCTAATTCCTGAAACTTTTATTTGTGAACAATATTATGTCTCAGTTCATCTGGCACTATGAGAAAATTATTCCTCCCTGAATGTCTTTTAACTGCAACGATCTCTCATTTCCGAATTGCATGAATAGTTAAGAAAATTACCTAAACCAGAGTGTCAAAGCCGGGCGTATACACATGCTATCATAATCATCAGCAATTCTCCTCGTTTACTGAAATAACTACTACACCACACAAATCATTGTGCCTAGAGTAAAGACAAAAAAGTGATTGAAATGTGATGGCATGATGAAGACTTTATTCGTCATGTCATGATTAAAGTCTAAATTCTAAAAGTGTAGTTCAAAGAATATTTAAATTAAAATCGTTGTTTGAGAGCAGTTTTTAAATGGGGTGACGAATGTTCTCCTCGAATTTGACCAATAGAATCACGACAAACATAGTTAATATATTTTGTTGTACTTCGGGTAAACTATGATCTCTTGAAAGGAACTTCCCCAAGTGTCATATAAGAGCTCGCTTCATCATTCTCAAACGGAGGACTATCTAACCTACGGTTTTATTGTGCTTACCTCCAGCATAGATACCAAGGCGTTTGGTTCGGCATCATTTGTTGAGTTTTAAACCATACTGAATTCAGAAATCTAGTCCGCTTTCTACTAGGACGTTATGACCCTAACTTTCAAAATTGTATGAATTACTGTTAATCTTGGCTATTTTAGTTGTAACATCGGCGCTTTTCTTTGGTGAGGGTTGTCATAAACATTGTTATGATTATGGAGGAAATCAGTTGTAGAAAAGGTTTTACACTGAAAGGGACGATGTCTGCTCTGAATCTGAAATAAAAAAAAAGTATTTGTTGTTAATTTTAAATAATAGTCCTGATTATTTATAAAGGAGAAGACGCAGTTATTGAAGAGTTTTTTTAAATTAAAATTTGTTTTTTCTCACTAACTACCTCGGTTTTAAACTTAAACAATTTCTTTGATGTTCATGCTAAATAACCATGTGGCCTGATGGCTAGCGCTGTGGTCTTTGGTACCAAGGGGTTCAGGTTCGAATTCTGATGGTGGCATAGATGTTTGGGTCTGGTTCGAATCCACGTTAAACTGTAGGTCCCGGTCTAATGAGCCCAAAGTGTGTACAAAATGGCCGTAGAACGCCAAACCCTACCATGCTAAATAACCACGATACCGTGTATTTTGCTATTGCAAAATTGTCTTTTAACTTTCAACCTTCTTATTACGAATTTCTTTTGGCTAAAATTAATTCTTTCAGAGCCTTATTATGGAAATCGGTTACTTGGTAATAATATTAAGGTGGAAAAAATTGTGTAAAAATTATTTTTATAATTTTTAATTAAAAGACCACATAAACTATTAATAAAACACTTCCCTGCACTTCTATCCTTTTTCATCAAATCAAATTTAATAACTATAATATTCGAAAAATTTTGTATTTTTAATTAAAATTATGATGTGAGCTTTCATCTTAAATTCAAACATACATAATCAATATGTTTGTTACGAGTTTAGTGTGGGTATAAATATGAGCAACTATGAT
This sequence comes from Caerostris extrusa, assembly GCA_021605095.1. Classification (NCBI taxonomy): domain Eukaryota; kingdom Metazoa; phylum Arthropoda; class Arachnida; order Araneae; family Araneidae; genus Caerostris; species Caerostris extrusa. The sequence goes on along the minus strand of BPLR01020209.1, from coordinate 134,079 downwards.
TATGCAAAAAAAAAAAAACTATTTCGCTGTTGGTTACGTCTACTGATATAATAACTGCGCATTTAAAATAGTGGGGGTGGTTTTGCGTGGGAGTATTCTCGTATTTCAATAAATTAAACCTGCAGTTTAGTATATAGATAGTTAATTGTTTATTATAAAATTCTCCAACAACGCAGTGAGAAGACAGTCATCCTTTCACGCTTTTTAGACTCATATGACGCGTGAATATTGGGTGGAAAGTAAAAGACTCGATTCAAATGTCGGAGATTATTTTTATACACCGAAAACCACGTATTTCATTAGAACGAAAAAGGCACTGACAAAAAGGATTGATTGCCTTCCAGGAGGATTTTCGTTAATTACTGTCTGTTTTTACGTGTTGTTTGGATTAAAACTAAAAAGACAGGCAGCATAGCCTGATTCTGCATGCAAGACATTCACAAGCTCTGTCACAATTGCCACTGAATCTCTAAAACAGGGATAGCAATGTATGCCACCAGCGGATTCAAACCTGGGCTTTCCCGTTGACTGTTAGTTGTCAGGCACTTGTTTCTTTTTAAATGTAATGTCTTTTAAATTTTTCATGTATTTGTGTATACTTTAGGCGCTGTTTAATCCCGCATGTTCGATCTTGCCGGATTATCGAGCTACCGTATAATTTCAACTGGGATGCTAAAGATAAATAACTAAATGAAAATTTAAACATTTACATATTGAATGTGCTTACATACACTCTGAACCCAGGGGCCTGATGATGGATAGTGCTATGACGCTCGGTATCACAGGTTTCGGGTTCGAGTCCCGGTGGTGTCATGGTTGTTTGTAGTGTTTCGGAATCCACTTTAAACAGCATGTACCAGTCTCAAAGGATCGTAGAGCGTTGCGGGAGGTAGTGTTACTCTGCGTCTGTAGCTTATCTTCAAGCTACACGCACTTCCTGTGTAGTGCTAAGTGAGTAACAGGTGCAGCTCTTGCCTTAAGGCGTCAAAGACGAGTGTCTAAGTGTTTGCCAGCTGCATTGGAAAAAATAGCTTAAAACTAGAAAGATCGGCAACCTAGCTTGATTGTCCGTGCAAGACACTCACAAGCCCTGCTACAATTGCCACTGAATCTCTAAAAATAGGAATTGCGATGCTCGCCGCCAGCGGAATTCGAACCCGGGGTAAACGGTGGCTGTCATTTGTTAGGTCCTTTTTAAAATTCTTTAATGCCTTCAAGTATACAGTTGGCGCTGTTTAATCCGCCACGTTCGGAACCATGGTCGTGCAGGACTAGCGATTTTCAGTATAGTTTCAATTGGGATGATAAAAATAAATTACTCTAGATGAAAATTTAAACATTTACATATTGAATGTTTTTACTCACATGTTCCTGAACCAGTGTAGAACCGACAAAGTATTCCGTCACTCTATCAACTACGGAATCAAAATTCAATGATAAGTAATTTCAATTCAAATTTCAATGATAACTAATGATAATTTTAAAAGAATTACTACAAAATGTTTTATATTTTTCAATGATAAGTAATAAGATTAAAAAAATTTCACAATAGTGTAATGAAATTGAAAATTTACTATACTTTCCAATGATAGGGAATAAGTTTAAAAAGAATTTTTACAATAATGCAATGCGAAAACAATTTTTTTTTATCTAGTACAGCTGGTAAACACATAGATAATTATTTTGGATGTGTTTAGGCAAGCCCTGCACCGACGTTACTAACTTAGCACTACCAGGATGTGCTTGTAGCTTGAGGATAAGTAACGGACGCGAAGTAACAATAGCCTCGCAACGCTCTACGATCATGCTAGATCGGGACCTACGGTTTAAAATGGATTCCGAACCACTACAAACATCCATGTCACCGTCGGGGCTCGAACCCGAAACCTGTAGTACCGAGCGCCAGAGTGCTGGCCACTCAGGTCTTGCGAAGACAATGATCCTTTGAGATTCATAAGGCAAATGTAAATATAGAGTGGAAATTAAAAAAAATAGGTTAAAATATTGAAATTATGCTTGGATTATTTTAAACAAAAGCATCATTTAAAAAAGAATTTTTTTAATCAACTTTCTTCTATATTTTATAAAATTCTAAGTTGACTGATAATTTTTTACCTTTAATTTTATTTTATTAAGATATATATATTTAAATTACTTTATTTAAATTAAACAACTACTACTAAGTAAAAATAAAATCTAGTACTATATAAAATAAAATGTAAAATTTTCTTCTATATTGTCCAGAAATATGAGGCGGACTCATTTGGTAAGTAAATTTATGGGCATTCTTCCTCATTATGAAGTAATTCTAGCCGAAATCCGCGAAATATGTTTCGAGCATTAGGATATATTTCCCAGTTAATGTTTTGCTCTGAAATATGTAGGTATTTATCACGACCCTCTGCAACACAGCAGCTGCTCTGGTATTTTAAATTTTCCTTCTTTACTGGCCTTTTTTTTCTTTTTGTCTTTTGCATAACTGGCCCTTTAATTGGTATCAAGCGCAGCCATTTTGTGAGGAAGTTTTAAATTTTCAAGACGCTTGCGAAGTTTCCATTCCAAATTTTAAGTACGCATAAATCGTAGAGAGCCTCGCAAACGAATAGTTAAAAATTCCTTTTAGAAATTAAAATGGAACACTTTAAGTAATTGTGCTTCTGCTTTAAAGAAAGTGTTCCGATTTCGTTTTCCTATGGTTCTGCGTTTTTGGTCATTTACTTAATCATTGCAGTATTTAAATAGTAAATAAGAATTGAATTATGTATATTATAGTCCTAAAATTATAATCTGTTTCTTCATTTTAAGGATTATTGTTTAAATAATTCATAAAAAAAAAAAAAAATCATAAAAAATAATGTAAATTTAATTTGTGCACAACAACGTAATGATGTTCAATTGATGTTAAATTTAAACGGCAATTCTATTGACTTACTGACGCTGCTGTATAGTATCTCAATTTCACATGCTTTTTAAAATACAACAGTTAAAAAAGAATTTGATAATTCTATTGATGAAGTAGGATTTTTATAATAAGCTTCTTCATTTTAAGGATTGTTTAAACCAGGGTGGCCGACCCGCCTTGAATATTTTTTCGACCCCTGAGATTTATCATACTTTTACAAATATATTTATTTTATAATGGCCAAAGTAGTGAAAATCAATGTATTAAAAAAAATAAATTATGTGTGCATCCATATATTAAAAAAGGAACTGTCGAAATGATGAGAAAAAATTATCTTTGATTTTAAAATTATATTCATGCGAACATATGCCAGATATTGGCTGTTTTATTGATTAGTTTACACTTATGAGTTTGCAGAATAATTAAATTATATTCTGCGAACTCATGATGTGCGCACATCTTGGAACATATGATATAACAGGTTCTATGTTTGACTTCAAATGACGCAGTGACCATTCCTAGATAAGCACAGTTGATAATTGATAGCAGAGCAAACCAGACTCTTCGTTGAAGTTGTTAGCGCTTTTGGTTCAACACACTTGCGAATCGTTTTTTTTTTTTTTTTTTTTTAATAAAATAAATCCAACACAAAACACGCTCAAATATAACGGATGCATTACCCATTACGATGTGTAAATTCCAAATGGAGATCGATTTGCAAAAGCTAAGTGAGTGAGTGGAGAAACACATATCGCACAAGTAAAATAAATATTTTTGAATGATTTCATTTTTTTTTTTTCATTTCGTTTAATTTTTTATATTTCAATTTGTGTGTTATATATATTTCTTTACAATGTGCGCATAGTATCATTATTATACTATCTATGTAAGAATAAGAGTAAACACAAAAATAACTAATCCGTTTCAATTTTTCACTCCAAAAAAATGTCTATAGTGGGTTTAAATCTAATAGGGGAATATATTCTTTATGCGGCCCGCGGATTAATGACGCATTTCCAAAGTGATTCTCAAGATCATTTAGGTTGGTCATCCCTGGTTTAAACACTCATAAAAAAAAAAAAAAAAAAAAAAAAAAAAGTAATGTACATTTAATTTTTACACAACAACACAAAAATGAAGCAAAAATATAGTAAATGTTTGTTATACGTATGCTTTGTTTACATAACATAGTTTAAACTACATGTTACATGTTTGTTTTTATACATTTTAAAGTGCACGATAAAAAAATAAATTAAATATGTTTTTAAATGTCAAATATCGCTGCAAGCATTATTCAATCATTTGTTATTCCTATTTTATTGACTAATCCTTCCTAATAGATTATATTCGTAATTTCTCTGTGTGATAGTTTCAAACGTAACTTCATAAACATGGATCTGCCTTTTGTATATGTTATCCATTACTTTAAATAATAAAGGTTCAAAACATTACTTGAAAATTTAATCCGTATTTGTAAGGGAAACAGCATATTGCAATTTGTTATAAAGGGCGAAAAGTTTTATTTATTTTAGCAGTTTATGTTCATCTCTTAACAATATTCAAGTTAGATGCATGTTATATCATGTTCAAAATATCAACTTGTTACGAAAATTTGATTATTCCAATAATGGCATTTATTAGTTACAAGTTTGAATAGATTCTAACGCAGCTGGCAATACAGAGATAAGTTATCTTTATGCCACAAGGTCTGCACCGCTGTCGCTCATTGAGAACTACCCAGGGGGCACTTGCAGCTTGAAGATATGCTACGGACAAGAGTAATATTACCCGACTAATATGTTAAAAATTATAAAATCGATTGTTGATATATATATCAATCCTTGATTTAAAATTTTTTATTGTTTATAATATTTGTTTTTACAACATTTAAGCGGGGCATTAGTCGCCAGAGTGTTAACTATACCAATTAAATTATCTTACTTCACGCATTTACATCTCTTGCCCTTTACTATGTATAGACAATGAAAGATGATTTCTTTGTCATCTGCGTTATTAAATATATGCTATTGGTACCACAGATTTCAAGTTCGAATACTGACTTTGTTATGGATGTTTGTGAGGTGTTCGGAATCCACGTTAATCTGTAGGTCCTGGACTAATTAGTCTAAAGTGTGCAAAAAATTATAGTAGAGTGCCAACGGTGTTCCAAAAAACTAATCTCGATGGCGTTTGATGATTTCCAAAATCTTGCTTCGTGAGCCAGACTACTTGGTGGGAGTATTCCAGGTATTCTCCCATATGATACGCAAACAAGGGGTAGTTCACCCTAAAATTCTTACCGGAAGGCACCGGTCTTCTACTTCAGTGACACGAAGCCTTCTATCTACAAGTGCTCCATCACAATAGAAGCTGACCCCTTTTCCTTCCATCCATGAGTAGACTACTCATGGGGTGTCCATCCCTCGCTGCCAGACACAGAGGATTAGACACAACAACAAAAGCAGAAATTATTTTAAAACCAAACAAAATTTTAAGACAACTCTGTCTGGTTTGTTAAATGATATTAAGTCACTTATTATCTCAATTGCCAAAAGAGTCTTTTACTGGTAATACGGGTGAGCATTGAAAATAAAGATTGTTCAACTGAAGTATATGTAACTTTAATGTAAGTATTGATCCATAGAATTAGTTCACTTTTAAGTCACACGGAAAGAAAAGTACTAGATAGTGATTTGGTGCCCCTATGTCTGGATCTGTATTTTTTTTTATTTCCAGTACACTAATACTTAAAATTATATTCCCCCTTTCATTACTATTGGATTGTTTCCCATTTTTTTCTAATTAATTCAATTTGAGTTTCTAATCTGGGAAATGTGTTTTATTTAACCTGACGTTAATCTAATCATGTAAAGAAATATTTTGCTAAATCTGGATTTCTGTTAAAACAAAAATTGCAACTAGATCCTAAAGTAAAACAAATTATTGAATTATTATTTGAAATATATCCATCAATTCCGAAGTTAATTTAATAACTTTAATTTTATAACAATAAATAATTTAATTTTATATGAAAATTAAAGTTGTGAACATAAGTTTGCACGGCAAATTGCATATACATCATTAAATTAAATCCCTTAATACCATCGTATCCTTAATTAGATAATATCGAGTAATTATATTAATTTAAATTATATCCCTCAAAAATTTTAATGGTTGAATTATTATTTAAAATATATCCTTCAATTTCAATTAATTTAATTTCATATGAAAATTTAAATTTGTGAACATAATTTTGCATGGCAAATTGAATATGCACCATTAAATTATATGCTTAAATGGGCTTGAATGGCCGAGTGTATAGCGCTGTAACGCTCGGTGTCGTATGTTTCAGATTCGCATCCCAGCGGTGCCATGGATGCTTTTAGTGTTTCGGAGTTCACTTTAAGCTGTAGATCCATGTCTAATATAACTGTAGAGCGTTGGGCGTAAAAAAAGTCAGACATCTACTTACGGGTGCTCCATCACAACAGAAGTTGCCCTTTTCCCTTCAACCATGAGTCCATGCGGGTTCGTGGACTTGGTTTATATGACTGTCAAGTGAGATAAGAACCAACAACATATCCTTAAATATCATTGCAAACTTAATTAAATAATATCTTTAATTGTATTATAGTACTAAATTATATCCTTGAAGAAATTTTAATAATTAAATTATTTAAAATATATCCTCCAATTTCGAAATCAATTTAATAAACACTTTATTTTAAAATAATAAATTTAAACAATAAATAATTCATTAAATTTTATATGAAAATTCAAGTTAGAACATAATTTTGCATGACAAATTGCATATGCATCCTTTAAAATTAAAACTAATATATATGCCATGTATATTTTTAACTTAAAACCACTAAAATAATTAAGAAAATTTAACGAAACATAGCTTGAATGTAGTCATTAATTAAGTAAACATTTTTTTTTCTAATGCAGCTGGCAAACACTTTGACAATTGTCTTGGATGCCTTAAGGCAAGCGTTGCACCGACTTTACTCACTTAGCACTACCCAGGAGGTGCGTGTAGCTTGAAGATCAGCTACGGACGCGAGTAACAATACTCCCGAAACACTCTGATTGTATTAGACCGGGACCTACGGTTTAAAATGGATTCGAACCCCTACAAACATCCGTGGTAACTCCGGGATTCGAACCCAAAACCTGTGGCCAGAGTGCTAGCCACTCGGCTATTCAGGCCCCATGCCATTGTAATTGTAATCCTTAAATATCATTGCATCCTTCATTAAATAATATTTTTGATTATTTCATATTAAATTACATCCTTCAGAAAATTGTAATAATCGAATTATTATTTAAAATATATTTTTCAGTCTCGAAATTAACTTAATAAATACGACATTTTAAAATAATAAAAACTTAACAACAAATAATTCATTTTATATGGAAATTAACATAATTTTATGGCAAATCGTATATGCATCCTGTATTGGAAAAACTAAAACTTTCTTCAAAATTAAAATTAATATATATGTCTTGTATATAATATATATGTCTTGTACTTAAAGCGCTAATAAATTAAGAAAATTAAAGAAATATAGCTTGAATGTAGTTATTTATTAAGTAAAAATTGTTTGTTGTTCTAATGAAAACATTTAGACAGTTATCTTTTTTATGTCTTAAGGCAAGCGCTGCATTGACGTTACTCAGCACTACCCAGGGGGTGCGTGCAGCTTGAAGGTAAGCTACGGACGCGGGGTAACAATACCTCCGCAACGCTCGACAATCCTGTTAGGACCGGGACCTACGGTTTAAAGTGGATTCGAACCACTATAAACACCCATGGCACCGCCGGGACTCGAACCCGAAACCTGTGGTACCGAGCCACAGAGCGCTACTCGGCCATTCAGGCCCTTATTAAGTAAACAAACACAGCGCATTTTTTCCCGCCCAGAATGCAGCTCGACAATTTGTAAAAAAAATAACCGATTCCGGTATAAAAGAAAAAAAACTAAAAAATATTTGTTTGGTGTGAATGAATGACATCCCATTGATTAGTTCCGTAAAACCGGGCAAGAAATTTATGAATTGGCCTATAAATCATTTTCCGAAGTTTTTAGAGATCGCGATGAATGCTGCCGCTGTGTGTTTCGTCCATTGATCTCGAAACTTCATTGATTCGGGTTTTGAGTGCCGAGAAAAATCACTCGAAATAAATTATTCATGAAGTAGGCAAACTATCGGAGATTATAAGGATTTTTGTCTATTTTTTTTTATAATTTACTATTATCTGGCTTATTTAACTGATTTTCTTTCTTGGAGATCATTGACAAATCGAATCTATTGCGTTTTTTATTTTTCAAAAGGAGTCATTTTGTTAAAAGAGAAATTATTGTAGTCAACTGTGAGCGTAACTTAAAACAGTGATTATTTTTTAAATGAAAATGCTTAATGATTTAACAGCATATGAGATTAAGTAAAAGTTATGGTTCTTTTTAAACAAAATATGAAGATAAAGTTAATATTTAGTTGACTATTTTTAAGGGGGAGTTAATTCATGAGTCAAGGGGAGATCCAATGAATTTTTGTTCGTCTTCATGTGTACCGTTACCCGTCATCACCATAGTTAGGGCTATGTAACCCCATTACCAGTTCAGGGGCCTGATGGCCGAGTGGCTAGCGCTCTGGGCCTCGGTACCCCAGGTTTCGGGTTCGAATCCTGGCGGTGCCATGGGTATTTGACGGGGTTCGGAATCCACTTTAAACTGTAGGTCCCGGTCTGTTTAGCCTGTAATGTGTATAACATGACCGTAGAAGGACAAACCAAACCGTTACCAGTTGCGGCCTGATAGCCAATTGGTTTGCTCTGGCCTTTGGTACCACAGACTGCAGGTTCGAATCCTGGCTGTGGCAGGGATGTTTGGGAGTTTGTGGTTCGGAATCTACGTTAAACTGTAGGTCCTGGTCTAATTAGTTTAAAGTGAGCAAAGAATAACCGTAGAGCAAGAAATCAAATCTCTACCAGTTAGAAATTTGGAAATGGACCTCATGAATATCATGAAGGAGTAACTGGCACGTATATGGGGATCGTATGTTGTATGGAAGAAAAACTGGTAAACTTTCTAGGCAACCTGACAATGGATGTGAGAGGCTTTACATTCATTGTCAGAATTGCCATCGAGTTTCCTTGCAACAATGCTGCCAGCGAATTCGAATCTCATCCCTTCTGCCTCCTAACTGCGCACTTTACCACTGGGGCTGTCACTACTCCAAGTTTACCGGTTTAACTCATATATATCCTGTATATACGTATATTGTTATCATTGACATCCTACATGGAAAATAAAGGGACAATTACAAAACACAACAACTTGTTGTTATTCGTGGTTTTCAGTCAGAAAACTGTACATTCGTTTGCCACTTCAAATGATTACTGTTTAAATTGACAAAAGTGACGATTTAAAAATATATTGTATCGTCAAAATAAATATTTTAATAAATTTATTTTCTACTTCAAATTTTTTTTTATCATTTATTGTGTAAATTTCTATTTACTTGCTTTCAAATTTTTCATTATACATCCCATGTAAATTCATTCTTTTATTGGCCGCTTGTCATTCATTTTATTTATTATTATTTTTCTTTGCATTCCATAAGAATTTCAAAAGGGAATAGAAGCGTTCATCTATAAATAATTATCTTTATACGACGTTAATACGTAAATTTCCGTATCGGGATCATGTATCCTATTATGATAATGTCATACATAGGCAATAAAATAACTTGAACCCCAGGGTTTAAATCCCATTTTGTTGCTAATTTTCGTGTGCTAAAGATGGTGAAAATATCATTATAAAGATGGTAATCCTTTTCCATTCTGTTTTTCCGACTAATTTGAATTATAATGAAGCTATTTTTTTTTTTGAGAATTTGTTTTTATATTTTCTTAAGTAATTCATTTATATTCTTTTGAGTGTCAAAATATATTAGGTTGCGAATTCCCAATTGATATCATAAAAAAAAAAAAAAAATTACAAACTTGTAAGATGACTACAAGATTTTATGCATTGAAAAATAATGGCTGGTTGAATTTCATTATCTTTTGCCTTTAAACGAAAGATAGCTTATGACAAAAATTACATGGAATTATTTTAATAATTAATCGGCGAAAGATTTGAAAATAATGCGCCTAATTATTCTGACTTGTAGCTCCATGTTAAACCAGATTCCCAGCAAGTGTTTAAGATGTGAAAGAAATTGACAAAACACAAACCTCAAAACGCTACGTGTGAGGTTTGTGATTGGCCGACGCTCCATGCGACGTCTTGGTGTGAATGCTGCTGTAGCATGATCAACTGGAGTGCAGGAAGTTTAGGTGTTCGAATCCATTAGCACCACCGTTGGGCCTGATGGCCGAGTGTCTAGCGTTCTGGCTCTCGGTGCCACAGATTTCTTGTTCGAATTTCGGCGAAGCCATGGATGTTTGTAGTAATTCAGAATCCACTTTATGCCGTGGTTTCCGGTATCGTATCACTGTAAGAGCGTGACGGAGCCTAATCAAACTTCTCACCCACATCATTCCTAAAGTGTATAAGGGTAACTCAGCCCTAGGCACAGTGATGTAGAGTGGTGTAGAAGTAGTAATAGTTGTAGTAGAACTACTGATTGCAGCCACTTATTTAGACGATTGATACAATGTATAAAATAGACAGTCAGTAGATGTATGATTTTGAATCACTTTTCATGTTTCGTGTTGGGATTTTAAACATTTGTATTTCCCATGGCTATAAGTGCTCGTAGTACGTTGATGAATTCCTTCTTCTTGAAGTTTCATATTTATCCCTTTTGGCATTTTCCGGGGCCTATTGAACTGCATAGTCCTTCTTATTGTACTTGGAATTCTTCATTCTTTATTTATGGCTGGAATTTTCAAATTTTGATATATTCTTTTTTGGGTATTGTATGTGTATAGAATTTGGAATACTTCATTCTTCATTTACGACTACATTTATCTTACTTTTGTGCATTCTTTTAGAGATTCTTGAACAATTCATTCTTCATGAAGTTCTAGATCTATTCAACGTTGGCCAAATTCAATAGCCACATGAATATAGCATTCTTGTAATATCCCAATCAATTGCTTCATATATATCATGCGTTATTAAACATTGGCATATTGCTGAGTTTATTCATCCGTTTTCGTATGTTCACACATGATGAGTTACAATTTGCCGAGCAGATTTCAGTTTTTTATTGTATTTTGCTTACATTTTAGATCACTAATTTGTGAAGACATTAATTTTTCTGAATCGCTTTTTGAATTGAACATATAATTTTTGCATGGTTAGACGCTTGAAAAATATTAGCGAGCCCTTACGAAGCTTAGCCGTTGCACGTGGCAAAAGAAATTATCTTCAAAACTCCAGGAAATGTAATTTAATTTACTCCAAAAAGCATTTCCGCGTATTTTATTTTTGCTGATTTTTCCCACCCAATTCAGGAACGATGCTGAAAATACCTGGGTCGATTATTTTGGTGAAATAGGAGAAAAACACTCGCCGTTTTACGAAGGCTTTTAGCTATTAGAGTGAAATAAAACGTCTCCCGTGCTTTATATAGAATTTTTATGTTAACTAGATTACCTCCATAAGCTCTTTAATGTTTGATGTCCTCTTCCATCGCTAATTTCAATAGGTTAACTATGTCATCAGTTCACTTTTCTTTTCATTACTTCATTTCATACATAAAATATTTTGGAATAATTCTTAATTGATTTTCTGAATTTAAAAAAAAAAAAAAAAAAATTTACAATGAATTTTTTTATTCTTTTTATCCACAAGAATGAGGGAAAAATGAGAAATTAACTATTTCTTTTGGGATGAATATTTTTAGGTAAAAAAATGTATTTGTTTCATTCATTTTATATCGACAATTACACTTGTCTGGAAAGATTAGAAAAATTACATCTTAAAACAAAATTGTCCTTGATTATAACAATGTATTCGAAAATTTAATGTTGGTTGTTATTGAGCTTTAGTGGAAACGTTAAGACTTCATGAATTCTGAGCAAGTTAATTATCGCTTTACATTAAAAAATTCATTTTAAATTGCTACCTGGTTAAAAAAGTCGTACCTGACTTGGAAGACAATATATTTTTAACTTGTAAGTTAGTACTATACATAATAAAAGACTAACCTAAATGCTTAAATTTACATTGCGACTCAGTTAAAAGCTATTGTCTAACATGAATGGCAATGTTTCATTCAACAACAAGGCCAATGAAATGTAATATTCCTACACTCAAGAAGTAACTGTCTCTTTCTTGATAATGTTGTCAATATATTAATAGATTTTTTTTTTAAACTTGTAAATTAATACTTTACGTAATAAAAAAAATTGGCCTAAATGGATGAATTTTAAATTGCTACTCAGGTCTTGTTTAAAGGCCTAACATGAAAGACAATGTTTCAGTCAACAAGGCCAATGAAACGTTAATGCAACGTTCCTTTGCTTAAAAATTAACTTCACCTTGGTGAGGTTTTCAATATATCAATAGAATTTTTAACTTGCAAATTACATTGCATTACAGAAATATAATATCAAGAGACTGCTTAAATTTTAGATTGTTATTATCCTGTCAAGACTTTTCCTCCCAAGGTAAGTAAGGTTACAATCACAACTTATATTCGACATACAAAAAGCAACGTTTCTACACTCAAGATGTGACTTCCCTCTGGATGTAGCTGTCAATAGATTAAAAGATTTTATAAATTTGTAAATTTCTGAAAAATTTAACTTCAAAACGTTTTAAATTTCGCTTTCATATAATTAGAAAACGTTTATAAATGATCATAGTGTCCTTGAGTGAAATATTACGTTTCTATTTTTTTAAATAATATAACTAAATTGTTTTTATTTTTGAGGGAAAAAAGTTACGATAACCTTGAAAGTCTATAGTTTGTGATACATCTTTACAACGATGATTCGTTAAAGTACTAAACTGTGCTCAGCCAGTTGTGAACACCCGTACCACGACTGCGCAATCAATCTCTTCATTCAGAAGGAAGAGTTTCTTTACACACGTCACGCCAAAGTACGCTTCTTGAATGACGAATCAAACGCGCGTTACCTTCAAGCGTGTTTTCAAGCAATTCAGTTTAGTCAGTACATCGAGACCAGATAACGGATAGATTTCTGATTGAAAATTATCTTGATAAAGACTAACTTTCCTATAACGACATATCCTTCCTAATGTATAAGATTATCACTCTATTTCATTCAACACGATTCAAACAATTTAAATTATATTATTTAATACAAAAAATTGTAAAATCTAAAATAAAATTAGATAATATAGCGATACCGTATAGTCTAACTTCGGAAATCCGGATTCTTCAAAGTCAGGTTTTAAACCTTAAAAAAAATTAGAATGTTATACGATAGGATATTTTAATTTTTGGATATTTCCTTTTGTCTAGGTTTCTACTTAGATTCTACCTTATATATTTCGGTAGTTAATTTTAAGCGTCTTAAAATAGTATGTATAATATGTACGAATCCTAGTTTTTAACCTCAATGGGGTTATAGAAAATGATGCATTGTCTTGTATCGTGAACACTTATTCTCTAAAATTGTTACGTTACAATATAACTGCATACACCTCCACCTAAGGCGACCTGATAACTAATTGGCTAGTGCTCTGGCCTTTAGTACCACAGGTTTCAGTTTCAAATGCTGATGGTGGAATGGACATTTGTTAGGGGTTCGGAATCCACGTTAAACCGTAGATCTCGGTCTAATTAGCCTATAATGTGCAAAAAATGATCGTAGAGCGAAAAATAAAACCAAATTGACTTGCTGGTAGAAGTTTCTTGGTGAAAATTTGAATTTTGTATTTTTTTCTTTATGTAATTCATGGTCTTTTCCGTCATTTTATATTTAGAATAAAATTGCTACACAAGGAAGAAAGCATTGTGTAGCAACCTTCCTTGTGAAGCAATAAAATTGCTACACAAGGGGCTAAATTGCTACACATAAATTTAGGTGCATAGATCCAGAGAATTAGTACACAAGACAACCACCTCTGGCTGTAATAACAGCATTTGAACGTCTGGGCATTGAGTCCAACAGAGATTGGATGGCATATACAGGTACAGATGCCCATGCAGCTTCAACACGTTGCCACTATACGATTCTTAAACGCTTGTTTTTGACAAATTAAAATATTAATCATTTTGAGAAATTGTCTAAGTAATTAAAATTCTTTCAAATAATTAAAAACAATTTTACAAAACATACTTGCACGAAGCTAATACCTATATAAATTTCATTAACACTCAAACAACCCCACAAAATGCTCGTAGCAAGAAAAAAAAAATTCAATCAGTGCGCCAGCAGAACTGATTCGGATCATTCAAGAACTCCAAAGTATAGAGCAGGTCTAGACTGTGTTCGGGTTAAGATCTGCTCTCGTTGGAAGAGAAATCTTTTAGGTAAACTTGGTAGCTTCTTCTTTGCCCTGTTTCTGTTTGCCGCGGCGCAAGTTTTCTTCTTTCTACCGCGCCGTGATTAACAAGTCGTGTCTTACTTTCCATTTTAAACACTCATTAGATATTCTGTACTTCTAATTAAGGTTTCGGCGTTCATTCTATTCGCCGCTGTTGATTGAAGTCAATTAAGATGCGAAAACGAATGGAACTTTTACATTGAATTTGGGCTCCTTTCTTCAGTAATGTATACAGAACTGGAATACATTTTTTAAAAGGATTTTTTTCTTGGGTTATTGGAAAAGAAATGTGTAGGGTAATTTTTTTGTGTGCTCATTTTACCCGTATTTCTTGCATATTTTGAAAAGTTTAAATGAAGGCTTTGCGGATACGAAAATCGAACTATACATCAGAACAAATTTTTTCTTTAATCGCTATATGAAATAATAGACCAAAAATGAGACATCCCACGAGGAAAATAATATGCATATCATTTATGATGAGTTCATCTTCGCCTCCGAAACGCCTCAATGAATGTTCAGTGTCGCTGGTTTTGGGTACGACTTCCGGCCGTGCCACGGATATTTGTAGTGGTTCGAATCCACTTTAAACCGTAGGTCCCGATGTCAGTTGACTGTAGAGCATTGGGCATAGGGCTGACAACCGAACCCGTAAGATGAAAACATCTGCTGTCTAGAAATCTGAGAGCGAGCAGACGGCCTTGGCCCATCTTGGGATGTTTCGCCAATGATGATGCTAACATAAATGCAAAATTTAGTTTATGAAATTGGCTTAAAACTACTTTAATAATTTTCTATAACAATAATTTTCATACAATTTTAACTGAGAAATTTCACTTTATTCATTTACATTCATAATAATCATGATGATGATCATCAGTAGAGCGAAGCCCGTATGCTGACAGATGTTTTCTTTTTACTGGGTAAGGGTTTACGGCGCTTACCGAATCACCACAAGCATCCATGACACCGTCGTGACTCGAACCCGAAAATATGGCACCGAGCGCCAGACCACTAGTCACTCCGCTATCAGGTCTTCATTTATCTTCACTTTATGAAATTAATACACTCGAAACGCTTTAATTAATCTTAAATGCTCGTTTTGATTTTGAAAAATTGTCTAAATAATTAAAGTTCTTTGAAATAATCAAAAAAAAAAAAAAATTGCTAAAACAACCTGCACGAAACTAATCTCTCTATAAGT
Organism: Caerostris extrusa; assembly: GCA_021605095.1. NCBI lineage: Eukaryota > Metazoa > Arthropoda > Arachnida > Araneae > Araneidae > Caerostris > Caerostris extrusa. The sequence continues at coordinate 118,493 of BPLR01020209.1, read as the reverse complement.
TACATTATCACTAAAAACAACCCCACAAAAAACTGAACCTGCAGAAGCAGATGTTAAAAAAAAATTGCTAAAACAACCTGCACGAAACTAATCTCTCTATAAGTTACATGAACCTGCAGAAGTGATTTGGATCATTCAAGAATTCCACAAAGTACAGAGCGGTCTAGACTGTGTTAGATCTCCTCTCTTTAGAAATCTTTTAGGTAAACTTGAAAGCTTCTTCTTTGCCCTCTTCTGTTTGCCGCGGCACAAGTTTTCTTCTTTTTCTACCCGGCGCCGTGATTAACAAGTCGCGTCTTACTTTCCATTTTAAACACTCATTAGATATTCTGTAGTTCTAATTAAGGTTTCGGCACTGATTCTGTTCGCGGCTGTTCATTGAAGTCAATTAAATGTGAAAACGAATGGAGTACAACCTTTAGATTGAATTTGGGCCCGTTTCTTCCCTGCTATACACAAATGGAATGCATTTTTAAAGGATTTTTTCCCTTAAGTTATTGGAAAAGAAATGTGTATGGTAATATTTTTGTGTGCTCATTTTATCCGCATTATTTGCATATTTTGAAAAGTTTCAATGGAGGCGCTGCGGATACAAAAAGCGAATTCAACATCAGGTCAAAGTTTTTTTAGGCATTCGCTATATGAAATAATATCCAAAAAATGAGACATCCCACGAGGAAAATAATATGAATTTTTTTGATGAGTTCATCTTTGCATCCGCAATGCCTCGATCAGCGTTGAATGCCGCAGGTTTTGTGTACGAGTTCCGGCCGTGCCATGCATGTTTGTAGTGGTTTGGAATCCACTTTAAACTTTACACGATCTCATTTGACTGTATAGCGTTGACCGTAAGGCTGGCATCCCTACCACGTAAAAGAAAAACATCTCTAGAAATCTGCCAGCGAGCAGACGGATTTGGCCCATCTTGGGCTGTTTCGTCAATGATGAAAACATAAATAGAAAAGTTAATTTACGATATCGGTTAAAAAATGCTTTAATAACTTTCTATAATTTTTATACAATTTTAACTAAGCAATTTCACTTAATTTATTTATATTCACTTTCTAGAATTAATAAACTCGAAACATTTTAATTAATGTGAAATACTCGTTGTTGGCAAATTAAAATATTAGTCATTTTGTAAAATTGTCTAAATAATTAAAATTCCTTCCAAATAATTGAAAAAAAATATACAAAACGTACCTGTATGACGCTAATCCGTATATAAATTTCATTAACACTCAAACAACCCCACAAAATGCTCGTAGCAAGAAAAAAAATTTGAATCAGTGAGCCCTGCAGAACTGATTTGGATCACTCAAGAACTCCACAAAGTATAGAGCAGGTCTAGACTGTGTTGGGGTTAAGATCTTGTCTCTTTCGTAGAGAAATCTTTTAGGTAAACTTGGAAGCTTCTTCTTCGCCCTGTTTCTGTTTGCCGCGGCACAAGTTTTTCTTCTTTCTACCGCTCCGTGATTAACAAGTCGTGTCTTGCTTTCTATTTTAAACGCTCATTAGATATTCTGTACTTCTAATTAAGGTTTCGGCGCTCATTCTGTTCGCGGCTGTTCATTGAAGTCAATTAAGATGTGAACCTTCAGATTGAATTTGAGCCCTCTTCTTCGGTGATGTACTATGGAACTGGAATATATTTTTTTTTTAAAAAGGATTTTGTTTATCAGGTTATTGGAAAATAAATGAGTATGGTAATATTTTTTTAGCTCCTTTCTTACATATTTTGAAAAGTTTCAATGGAGGCATTGCGAATACTAGAATTCGACATCAGGTCAAATTTATTTTTCGTCATTCACTATATAAAATAATAAACCAAAAAATGAGAAAACACTTTGAATACCTTTTTTGATTAGTTCATTCTTCGCATCTGCAACGTCTCAATTATTTTCTAATGGCTGACTGTTTATGGGCCGATTGACTACCGCCATAGTGACTAGCCTGATGACCGGGTAAATAGCTCACTAGCGCTTGGGGCCACATGCTTCGAGTTCGAGTTCCGGTGGTTCTATGGATGTTTGGAGTGCTCCGGTCTCATTTGAGTGTAAAGCTGACAACCCTAGCCAGTAAAAAAGATTGGTTTGGCTTGTGGTTCTACGGTCCTCTTGCACACACTAGGTTTAAACAGACAGGTTTAGCGTGGACAGGTTAGACTATGGCTTAGCGTGGATTCAGAACCACTCGGTAACATCCAAACCATCGCCAGGATTCGAACCTGAACCCTGATAACAAATCCCGCGTAAAAAGATAACATGTATTGTCTCGAAATCCTCCAGTGAGCAGACGCCTTTTACCCATCTTGGGCTGTTTCGTCAATGATAATAACATAAATGCAAAAGTTAATTTACGAAATCGGTTAAAAAGTTCTTTAATAACGTACAATAACAATAATTAATTTTTCCAACTAAGCTTTTATTTTATATTCACTTTATAGAATTAATAAACTCAAACGCTTTAATCTTTAAATGCTCGATTTTTCAAAAATCGAGCATTTGTTATTTTGTAAAATAGTCTGAGTAATTAAAATTCCTTCAAATAATTAAAAAAAATTTTGCCAAAACATACCTGCACGAAGCTAATCCCTCTATAAATTTCATTAACACTAAAACAACAACACAAAATGCTCGTAGCAAGAAAAGAAAAGTTAAATTCGTTCACCAGCAGAACTGATTTGGATCACTCAAAAACTCCAAAGTATAGAGCGGTCTAGATTTTAAGGGGTTAAGATCTCTTCTCTTTGGTAGAGAAATCTTTTAGGTAAACTTGGAAGCTTCTTCTTCGCCCTGTGTTCTGTTTGCCGCGGTGCAAGTTTTTCTTCTTACTACTCGGCGCCGTGATTAACAAGTCGTGTCTTACTTTCCATTTTAAACACTCATTAGATATTCTGTAGTTCTAATTAAGGTCTCGGCGCGTTCAATGGGTGTTGATTGAAGTCAATTAAGATGGAACCTTCAGATTGAATTTGGGCCCTCTTCTTCAGTGGTATATAGAGAACTGGAATACATTTTTTAAAGGATGTTTTTTCTTGGGTTATTGGAAAATAAATGTGCAGTATAATATTTTTATGTGCTCGTTTTACCCACATTTCTTGCATATTTTGAAAAGTTTAAATGAAGGCGTTACGGCTACGAAGGGCCAACTCAACATCAAATGAAAAAATTTTTTTTGTTGTTCGTTATATAAAATAATAAACCAAAAATGATACATGCCACAAGAAAAATACCTTTAATTCTTTTTTTGTGAAGTTCAGTCTTCGCATCTGCAAAGCCTCAATTATTATTTTCCAAATGGCTGACTTCTTATGGGGGCTTGATGGTGGAGTGACTAGCGCTCTGGCGCTAGGGGCCACATTTTCGGATTATATACCGGTAGGTCTATGTCCCGGTCTAACATGACTGTAGAATATTGGACGCAAGGCTGACAACATTACACCGTAAAAAGAAAGTATCTCCTGTCCCAAAATCTTCCAGCAGGCAGACGGCCTTGGCTTTTGGACAAGCGGCTGTTGCTCCACTGTTGATGATTTATGACAGTTTATGAAACTTAAGTTTTCTGTGTGGGCGTAAAATCGGAGGACCTGATGTACCATTTTCGTATCCACAAACAACCTACCGACGCATGATGTTAGGGACAACTAGGACTTTTAGGAGTAAATAGTTATGATAATAGATGATAGGATGACTTTTAGAGGTAACTGCTCCGTATTTGCATGTTTATGGAAGAAAACCCAGAAGATTCCCACCAGGAATCGATGTCGTGTTTTTACACATATATTGTCACAATCACAGTTTGTGTTTCCTAGTTGCTGACAGGAATTACTATAACAATCTCGTCAGCTGATTCGCACCTACGCTCTTCTGCACGCCAGCTGCTCACATTCCAACTGGATCGCGAGTTGAACGAAGTCTGAAGCTTGTTGATCTGTTTAAAAAGAAACCAATCTCTACTTCGTAGAATCAGTGTTAGTTCCTACAATTTATAACCTTGGTTCTATAATCTAATTTAACTCATGATTTCCATTGATACATATACTAGTAAACTTAAAGACACCATTAGAATAAAATATTTTAATTTAATTTACCTATCTTATTGAGTTGAAAGTATACATATATTTTTTCATGTTCTTCACGTAATGATCTTGTTATTTGAGGCTAGGGAAAGATATTTTCTAGATATTTAGCAGTTTCAAAGTGATCTATAATTTACCTATAGGAAACTGCTATAGTGATCCTACTACCATAGAAATATGTTACGATTGGCGAATCGCATGGACGCACACACATATTGGGACACCAGAAGAACTGACATAGTCAGAGATGGACTTTGTACAGTATTCACATCTTTATCTCCAGTCCAAACGAAAGGACTTATCGACCTACGGATTTAATATGCCTATATCTGCCTTAAAGATGGGAGCTTTTCATTCAGCTTCGTTGGTGACAGCAAATTCATGGAAAACTTTACGCCTCTTGGAAATGTGTTTTATTATATAATATAAATGGATTGATGCCCGACTCGGGGCTCAGTGGCAACGTGCGCTGTTGATGAGCATTAGGGCAGAGGTTCGATCTACTGGCGGCTTTGTTGTAAACACTATTCCAAAGATATGAGGAGACTCGATGGCGCCTCCGAGTTTTCTCCCATGCGATACGCAAATGTGAGAGAGTTTTCCCTAAAAGCCCTCTCGGAAGGCACGACCCTTGTTCTTCAGCTGCATAGAGCAGAAATCCCATACGACTGTAAGAGCATCACGGAGCCAAGTCAGACTTCTACCAACGGATGCTCCACCAAAACAGAAGCTGCACATTGTCCTTCCATCCACGAGGGAACGACAACAACAACACAAATAACAATGGATTGAAAATAAATTATTTTTAAAATTTTGTAGAATTCGTGCACCAAAAAAAATGTATTAAATATTTTAAAGAAAACAAATAGAATTTCCTTTTGTCTGAATAATAACTCAAACTATTTTCTAAAAACACTGAAATATATTTAAATGAATAATGACTAAATTCCTTAATACAAATACAATATTAATAATAGTTGGTTTGAAAAATTAAAAGCCGAACTATTTTAAGCAAACACAGAAGCAATTCATCAGCGTCCAGAAGGCTAAATTGCCCATAAAAACGAAAAGAAGAATAAACATTTTTCTCAAAGGGAAAGTGCTTTTTGATTACTTTGTCTTTTCTTCTTAATTTTCATTTCGGTAGTTGACATTTCGTGCTCGTCTTCCGTTGTGGTTTCTCGTGAAAATGCAATAAATAGAGATATTTTGAGGAGACTTAAACGTTATAAACGATGGTAGATGTACACTTTGTTGAAAAAAAAAAAAAACAAGCATTTAAAAAATGCGCCTTAAAATATCTTTTTTTTACCAAAATAATACATAAAACATTAATCAAGAGGATACATTTTTTTATAAATTTGTTACTTTTGTTTGGTGGTATATTTACAGTCTGATGGAAAAGGATTATTTTAAGATTTTATCTGAGTCTGTAGAATAAAATTCTGATGCAGATACATGAATCATTGATTTGATGAATCATCTAATTCTGATGCAGATTAGATGATTTTTGATAAATTGAGATGAATTATTTAAGTTATTTTTTAATAAATGAAGAAAAAAAGTATTACATGATAGAACAAAAGTGCTCTAAGCTGCAGAAACTTTAAATTTAAAAGTTTCTTCTGCTTAGAACACTTCTACAACTCGTATTTCACTTTAAGGAATAGTACAAAAAGACCAACCAATGAATGTTGTTACTGCGATTATATACACTAGTAAAGAATCTTTTTACATGTGTTATTATTTTTGTTTACGATCAAGTAGAGGTTATTGAATTGCTTTTTAAAATGTTATTTAATTGATCAATAATCCATACTGGGAGAATTTGTGGAATTTTTTTTCACTGTAGCAACATTTATACTTCTCGGCTTTTTATTACTTTAAAATGTATTATATGAAAGTATGAAAATCGTGTATTATATAAAAGTAATGAAAATACTGTTTTTAGTTGGTTAAAATGAAAGTACAGTTTTTAATATTTTTTGTAGGTTTTATGTTGGTTTTGATGTTAGTAGAACGATATATGCTATCGCAGGTATTTAAACATGTCCAAGGACTGTCTGCGTCGGAATGCATTAGGTTGCGTATATTTTACCAAATATCAGTCATTCAACTAAGTAAAACGTTTTAGTATCAGAGTTTAAAAACAAAATCCACTGACACCTGATTAAGGATCCCTAATATAGAGCAATATACTGCAAGTTTTCATAACCTACACACTGTAATAAAAATATATTCCTTACACATACATGACCAACTATAAAGAATTTTTATTATTGTCATTCATTTATTTTTCCATGGGACATTAAAAGTAATGTAAACATAATGCATTAAAAATACATAAAATATAGAGTTTAATGAGAATTGAATTCAAATTCACTGATTGCTGGAACAAACTCCTGATTAAGGATCGCTATTTATAGGACATTTTCCCAGCAAGTTTTCATAAAACCCACTGACTCCTGATTGAGGGTTCTTAAAACATTATCCTGGAAGTTTCCAAAAAACCCTACTAACACCTGGTTAAGGATCCATAACATAGAATTATTAATTATCCTGGAAGATTTCATAACAAAACCCATAGATCTCTGATTGAGGGCCCTAAAACATTGTCCGGGAAGTTTCCAAAACAAAACCCGCCGACTTAAGATCTACTGGATTAAGGATTCCTAATATAGAACATTATCCTAGAAGCTTTCGTAACAAAACCCACTGACCCCAAGTTCAAGAACTTCTAATACAGAACACTATCCTTTAAGTTTTCATAACCTAGACACTATAGCAAAAACATATCTTTCACAAATACGCGAATGATTTTTTTTACTACAAAAAAAAACCACAAAGTCAATAAATATTTCTCATGGTGATTGTAATCTGGATCTGACTTTGAATTCCTTGATTCAAAAAATGAAGACCATGATTTGAAATTCAATTGGCCGATTTCTCAAGAAGATGAATGCAGTTCTTTTTGTTGCTGCCATTGCTGTTTGCAGAGAGTAATGTATACATATGAATAAGAAAGGTCCACTTTATTTCATCTCATTCCATTTTCCAAATTTGCGCTTCCTTGTGCTGAAAAGGGAAATGTTTTGAAATTGTGAAAATAAATAAGAGTAAATAATGCAGAGAGCGAATGCATTGAAGAATTCCTTTTTATCTCGAAGAAAGGCCTCGGCCTAAGTTAGAAATAAAAATTTTTCTTTTCCGTGCAACAATTTTTTGTATCAATATTTCTCTCGTTTCAGAAGATGCCGTTTTTATTTGTAATATCGCTTTCGTATGTTAAAGTTTTTCTTTCAATAATTCGTAAGAAAGTAGTGCTCTTATTATGTAATACTCTGTACAAGTATATTTTTATTGATATTTCTTTAAGAAGAAACTGCCTGTTTTGGATTTTGTTACATAATGTAACGAATTTATTTCGGCATGCAGTTTAAGATGTTTCCATGCAAAATTTGAAATTTATCAAATTTAAATTATAGTAGGGAAGGTTTTTATTACTCTTTCAGTAAATAAAATCATGCTATTTCAACTTTACTGAGTTTAAATAAATGAATTGAAAAAAGCAAATATTTTCATATTAAACATAGAATATACTTAATATCTACATTGCTTACCCAAGTCAAAGCCTTTAGCTAAACTACAGTTATTACGCATATTATAGATATAAATATAGATATAGATATAAGTATAGATATAGATAGATGGATAAATAGTTTAAATTTAAAATGTATGCAATAGAGTATTAAAAGCATTTTTTTAATTATGAGATTATTTGATGGAAAGATGTTATTTTTTATGTGCCAGAATGAACAAGCTGAAAACCTATTTTTCAGAAAAGTCCTTTAGTTGAACTCGAAGAATCCTTGTTAAAAATTTCTTAAAAACTTGAGGTAGCATAATGTGGATGCAGCGATTGTCTGTAGTGGACTAGGTAAGTCTGAATCTGCTACATCTTTGACAAGTGACAAACGACTAGAATTTTAGCAATATGTGTTGTTGTTACAAATCCCCCTGGTGTAGAAAAGACTATACCAGGTCCACAGACCCCGTCGCAGGCGACAGTTACATGGCTAAGAGTAATAGGCAGCTTCATTTTAGAGAGGAACCACGAGGCCTGAAGACTGACTACACCTCCAGACAACGCTCTACGATCGTATTGCGGCCAGGACCTATGTTTAAAGTGGATTCTGAACCACTGCACATATCCACGTACCTCCGGTGACTCGAACTCGAAACCTGTGGCACTGGGCGCCAGAGCACTAGACACTCAATCCCCCGAATAATGTCACTTCTGCATGGCAGCGGTGTAATTCGAGCTCACGCCTCTTCTGAGACTGATGCCTAAGCCCAGCACCTTAGACCACTCGGCCACGTTACCAACATTATGTTGTTTAATTTAATGAACCAGCTGTTGTTGAATAATTTGACTGAAAATTTAATGTTGCATTGACTTCCTATGTAATAATAACGGATGTTACAGGCTTAACTTTAATTGTAAAGCCTGCATACAAAACGATATAAAAATAAATTGTTTTGGGGTAATTTTTAATGTTAAGTTTAAAATTCATATTATATTATTTTTATGTCAATTGTAGCAAAGCATCGTAATGATTACTATTTGAACATGTTGTGGTATTCCAATGTCCAACTCTTTCCTTCATATGGGATCACCTCGGATGGAACGGATGGTACAGGCTTAATTTGAAGAGTGAAGCTTGTATACAAAATGATATAAAAGTAAATAGTTCCTTGGATATTTTTTAATATTAAAAATATTTCTAGCAATTGTAAAGTATCATAACAATTCCTGTTTGAGCATGTTGTGGTATTCCAATGTCAAATTTGCCCCTACATATGGTGATAATATATAAGGGTACAAGCTTAATTTGAATTTTAAAGCTTGCGTACAAAACGATATAAAAATAAATAGTTCACTGGATATTTTTTAATTTAAAAAAAAAAAATTCTATCAATTGTATTGTATCATAAAAATTCCTGTTTGAACATGTTGCGGTAATCCAATGTCCAACTAAATAGCTTACTGCATATTAGTAGCACCGCATAAACACTTATTTCTCCGTGCTCTTACGTGACCGAGCACTTTTTTAAATTCCTATCAGCTTTTCGGGCTGCCTTTTATTATGTAAATATTCCCATTTATCCGCTAAGAGCGATGAACCATATACTCATCTCATGCGGTAATTCTTTCATCTTCGCCGGGGCTTGCGTGTCAGGGAGAGAGCCTTGATTTTTCAATTCTGGCTTGAAGTCATTTTGTTATGATGGAAACCTAATGGGTTTGCTTGCGATGCTACTGAGGGGTCTGTTGGAAGAGAAAAGAGAATAATTTCTGCTGAGGTTGTTAAGGTTTTGAAAAGTTTATTATGGCTTATAAGACAATGCGCCGGAATCTCAACCTGCGTAAAATGCGGTGTAGTAAACGAAAGATTTCGGTTTTAACTTCCCTCATTATAACATTGCTGTTACTCAGTAGAGAGCTTTCTATCATGACTCAAATCAGGGTGCTTTAAATTTCTGGTTTTTTTTTTTTTTTTTTTTTTCATTATACTAAAATTAACATTTTGAGGAGCTAAAGTATTTATTAAGCATATTTATGATCATAACTGTTAAAACATAAATGGATAATACTGTTTTAAAGAGCTTATCGTACATTTTTCTTTAGCGTCCTTTAACACGAAGCAAACTTTCGTTACCACTCCATGAGTTCATCTCTATGCATACATCAACATTCGTCTGCCTTTATACAATACTACTACCATCCTCATCACTGTGCCTGGAACTAAGTTGTCCCTTTACAGTTTGGGAATGATGTGGGTGAGAAGTCTGATTGAGCTCTGTAATGCTCTGCGTAGGGGGTATCCATGTCCTACTTCTTAAAGTGGATTCCGAACCACTACAAACATCCAAGGAACATCCGGGATTCGAACACAAAACCTGTGGTACTGAGCGCTAGCCATACGACCATCAAGCCCTTATCACAGCTGCATGAAGCATTATATTGCACATTTCACTTTCACCAATGCAGACGGCACATTTTCATGGCTATTCTTCCCCCGGAACAAGTTGCGGACTGATGGTCAATTGGATAGTGTTCTGGCATTTGGTACCACAAGCTCCAGGGTCGAATCCTGGTGGTGGCATAGATGTTTGTGAGTAGTTCGAAATTCCAGTTAAACTGTAGGTCCGGTCTGTTTAATTCTCGTGTGCACAAAATGACCGAAGAGGTACAAACCAAACCTCTTGTACTCTGCGACCTAACGTTCAATTGTCTAGCTCTCTCGCCTTTGGTACTAGAGGTTTCAGATTTGAATCCTGGCGGTGGCATGGATGTTTGTGAGATGGTTCGGAATCCAAGTTAAACTGTAGGTCCCGGTCTGTTTAACCCTCGTGCGCGCACTATGACATTACAGCGACAAACCAAACTATTCCCCCTCCGAAATTACCTTTCTCCCCTCTGATGTATCCTTGTATGAATCCGTCGAACTTGATTGCTTGCCAATTTTCCCCTTAATCCCTAAATCGAACTATACATATATAATTCATGCGCATATGCAATTCATCGATTCCCATTGGTTTGTATTAATATATAAATTTCGGAGAAAGAAACACTTCGTGACTTGTTTTATGCGCCGCATTTATCCGAATCCAGAGATATAAAGCATCGAGTGCATGGAATAATGCGAAATAAACAAACAAACAAACAAGCACTACTAAGCTGTTCCCATTTCATGTTGTACTGCAATAATCCTTTCGCCCGGATAGAAAAATGTCCAATTTCTTTCGAATCACACCTGTCTGTATCTCCACTGGAAGAAGGATTAATAACAATAATAATATTATTCGCGATTTTCTCCTCGAAAAGGAATTGTTGGAATTGCGGGGCAAAAACAGGCAGCCGTTATTAAAACTGCATCACTGTGAGCGCAGATTCACCGGTGGGAAATCATCGCCTACGAACAGCAGCAGCAAGGAAGGGGGGAAGTCTGTCAGTTTTTCGCGATATCATTTACCACTTGTTGCTGGTCACAGTGACTTGACCCCTCCTCGAGTTCAGGAGGGGTGGCTGGAGGGGGTGGGGTGGAAGAAATGGCCGGCCGATAAAGAATGAGCACAAATGTCATTTATTTATTTTTCTTTGGGAGCATTCATTTTGTAGATAGCGTAGGAATAAAGTGTTGTATAATAATTAACCTAAGTAACTGTACTTAGGTTGGATGTAAATGTTTCTGAAATGTAGTTAACACGCGTTTTAAGAAAATCTTTTCTTCATTGTAAGAACCATTTTGTGCGTAGTTTAGATTGTCTAATGTTTGACTGATAATTTTTTTTTTTTTTAGTGGTCTAAAGAATACATTTTTTCATTTTTGCATGCAAATAACTGATTTACTGATCTTGGTCAGAGGTAAGTCGCTATGGAAATTTTTTTATTGCTGAATTTGGTTATAAAATGCTGACAAGCAGTAAAATTAAAATTTATATACATGAATATTTTTGATTAAAATTTGGGAAAAGAATGTATTATTTACGTAAACACTGCTAATTAATTGTGGCTCGTGGCTCAGTGGCAATCTGCGCCACTGGTGAGAATTAAGGTGGAGGTTCGTAGAGTTCGGTTTCAGAACAACCTGGAGACTCGGTGGCGTTTGTGATGTTCAACATCTCGTCTCGTAGGTCGTCTCTATCTGGTGGGATTTTTCTGGTTTTCTCACATACGATACGTGGCGTATGGCCAATTGGCTATCGTTCTGACCTTTGGTACTACAGGCTTCAGTATTCGAATCCTGGCGGTGGCATGGATGTTTTTGAAAGGTTCGGAATTCAAGTTAAACAGTATATATCAGTCTGTTTAGACCTCCTGTACACAAGATGACCGTAGAGCAACAAATCAAACCAAACTACTACCCTCCGAAATTACCTTTCTCCCCTATGATGTCTCTGTGATTGAATCCGTCTGACTTGATTGCTTGCCAATTTCCACTCAATCGGTAAATCGAACTATGCATACATAACCTATGCGCATGTACAATTCATCGATTCCATTCGTTTGTATTAATATATAAATTTCAAAAGAAGAAACACTTCGTGATTTGTTTTATGCACCGCATTTATCCGAATCCAGAGATATAAACAACGACTGAGGGAATAATGCACTGCAATAAACAAGCACTACTAAACCGTTCCCATTTCATGTACTACAATAATCTTTTCGCTCGCGTAGAAAATGTGCAATTTCTTTCGAATTACCCCCCCCCTCTGCATCTCTACTGCAAGAGGAGGAAAAATAACATTATTATTATCATCCGCGATTCTGTCTCGAAAAAGGAATTGTGTTCCTTGCAATAGCGGGGGCAAAAAACGGGCAGCCGTTATTAAAACTGCATCACTGCGAACAAGGATTCACCGGTGGGAAATCATCGCCTGCGAATCATAGCAGCAGCAGCGAGGAGGGGGAAATGTGTCAGTTTTTCGCGATATCGTTTACCACTTGTTGCCGGTCACCAGCGACTTGACCCTCGAGTTCGGGTAGCAGGGAGGGGGTGGAAGAAATGGCCGGCCGATAAAGTATGAGCACAAAAAGTCATTTGTTTTTTTTTCTTGGGGAGCATTCATTTTGGAGATAACTTAGAATAGAGTGTTATATCAGTTACTTAGGTTAGTTGTACATGTATCTGAGATGTAGTTACACGCGTTTTAAAAAAATCATTTTTTTTTGATAAATGAATTTGTGCTTATTTTAGATTATCTAACGTTTAACTGTTGGCCTTTTTTTTTAAAGTGGTCTAAAAAAATTTTTTTTTTTCACTTTTACATGGAGATAAATAACTGATCACTGTCAGAGTCAATTATTTTAAATAATTTCCTTTGAAATTGTTTTTTCATTGCTAAATTAGGTTATAAAATGTAAGCATGGAAATTAAATTTATATACATGAATATTTTTTTATTAAAATTTATGAAAAGAAATTGCTGAAGAAGTGATAAAAAGAAGAAGCTGAGTGATAATGTGCGTCGCTTCGGAGAATTAGGGTTGTAATCCTCTGGCGATATTGTTGTAGACACTATTTCAAAAACGAGGAATCTCGATGGTGTTTGTGATGTTCAGCCTCTTGCCTCGTAAGTCGGACTACCTGGTGGGAATTTTTCCGGATTTTCTACCATGCGATACGCCATGGCGTGGCAGTTCCCCCTAAAAGTTCTCCTGTAATACATTGGCTTTCAGCGATATGGGCAGGAATCAGACTTTTACCCACGGGTGATTCCTCACAAAAGAAGCTGCCCCTTTTCCCTCCTCCGATGAGAGGCGGTCTGATGGCCAGTAGGCTGGCGCACTGCCTTTCTTCACACAGACTTCCCTTCAGGTTCGGTACCTGGTGGAATGGATGTTTGTGAGGGGTTCGGAATCCTTTAAACTGTAGATCCCGGTCTAATTAGCCTAAAAGTGTACACAAAATAAGCAAAGAGCGACAGAACCATACATACATAATCTGTGCGCATATACAATTCATCGAGTCCCATTCGTATTGTATTAATATATAAATTTCGAAGAAGAAACACTTCGTGACTTATTTTATGCGTCCCGTTTATCCGACTCCAGAGATCGTGTGTATGGAATAACACGAAAGCTATTCTTTTCTCCATGGAGAATATTCCTAAATTATCTCCAAAATAAATGCTTCCAAAGAAAAAACAAACAAATAAATGACTTGTGTGCTCGTAATTTATCGGCCGGCCATTTCTTCCCTCTCCTTCCCGAAACCCTTCCACCCCTCCCGAAACTCGAGGGGGGGGAAGGGGTCAAGTCGCTGGTGACCGGCAACAAGTGGCAAATGATATCGCGAAAAACTGACAGATTTCCCCCTCCTGCTGCTGCTGCTGTTCGCAGGGCGATGATTTCCCACCGGTGAATCTGTGTTAGCAGTGATGCAGTTTTAATAACGGCTGCCTGTTTTTTGCCCCGCAATTGCGAACGAACACAATTCCTTTTCGAAAGAAAATCGCGGATAATAATATTGTTATTTTTTCCTTCTTTCAGTGGAGATGCAGAGAGAAAGAAATTGGACATTTTTATATCCGAGTGAAAGGATTATTGCAGTACATGAACATGGGAACAGCTTAGCGCTTGTTTGTTAGCCTGTTTATTTCGCATTATTCCATGCACTCGATGTTTTATATCTCTGGATTCGGATAAATCGGATTCGCATACAACAAGTCAGCAAGTGTTCGTTCTCTGAAAAATATACATTAATACAAACGCATGCGAATCGATGAATTTCATAAGTGTATGGATTATATATATATATAGTTCGATTTACTGATTGAGTGGAAACTTGGAAGGCAATCAAGTCTGACGGATTCAAGCAAAAGAGACATCATAGGTTTGGTTTGTCGCTCTACGGTCATCTTCTGCGCACGAGGGCTTAACAGACCGTGACCTATAGTTTAAAGTGGATTCCGAACCACTACAAACATCCGTGGCTCCGCCGGGACTCCAACCCGAAACCTGTGGTACCGAGCGCCAGAGCGCTAGCCACTCGGCCATTCAGGCCCTGAGACATCATAGGGGAGAAAGGTATTTTCGAGTGAGTAGTTTGGTTTGATTTGTCGCTCTACGGACATCTTCTACGCACGAGGTCTAAGCAGACCGGGACCTACAGTTTAACGTGGATTTCGAACCACTCCCAAACATACATGTCATCGCTAGGATTCGAATCTGACGCCTGTGATAATTAAGGCGAGAGAGCTAGCCAGTTGGACATTAGGTCGCAATGTACAAGAGGTTTGTTTGTCGCTCTTTAGTCCTTTTTTGCACGCTTTAGGCTAATTAGACCGGAATCTACAGTTTAACTTGGATTCCGAATCACTTACGAACATAGATGCCCCCTCCCTCCCCCGCCAAGCCTGTGGTACCAAGCGCCAGAACGCTAGCCAATTGGCCATCAGGCAGCCGCGTATCGTATGTGAGAAAGCTCAGAAAATTTCCAACAGATAGTCTGAAACACGAGGCAAGATGCTGAAACATCACAAACGCTACCGAAGGAACCAGTGTTTACAACAACTGACCGAATCTCCACCTAATTCTCACCAGTGGCGCACATTGCCACGAGTCAGGAATAAATTATCTGTGTTTATGTAAAGTAAAAAAAAATACATTCTTTTCCCAAATTTTAATAAAAATATTGATGGATATATATTTTAATTTTCCTGTTCGTCAGCATTTTATAACCAAATTTAGCAGGAAAAAAAATTCCATGGCAGATTATTTAAGACATTTGTCTCTGACTGTGATCAATTTGTTATTTGCATGTACAAATGAAAAAAAATTTTTATTTTAGACCATTCAAAAAAAAAGGTATCAGATGAACGTTAGACAATCTAAATACGCACAAATTCATCTAAAAATGAAAAAAAAATATTTTCTTACAACGCGTGTAGCTAAATCTCAGGAACATTTACATCCAACCTAAATAACTGATACAACACTTTATTCCTGTGTTATTTCCAAAATGAGCGCTCCCAGAAAACAAAAAGCAAATAGAAAAAACAAATAAATAAATGACTTTTGTGTTCATACTTTATCGGCCCGCCATTTCCTCCCCCCTCCGGCCACCCCCTCCCGAACTCGAGGAGGGGTCAAGTCGCCGGTAACCGGCAACAAGTGGCAAATGATATCGCGAAAAACTGACAAATTTCCCCCTTCCTTGCTGCTGCTGTTCGCAGGTGATGATTTCCCACCGGTGAATCCGTGTTCACAGTGATGCAGTTTTAATAATGGCTGCCTGGTTTTTGCCCCGCAATTGCAACAATTCCTTTTCGAGAGAAAATCGTGGATATTATTATTATTTTTTTTTCCTCTCTGCAGTGGAGATGCAGAGGGGGTGATTCGAAAGAAATTGCACATTTTTCTATCCGAGCGAAAGGATTATTGTAGTACATGAAACAGAAACAGCTTAGCGCTTGTCTGTTAGCTTCTTTTATTTATTTGTTTATTTCGCATTATTCCATACACTCGATGGAATAAGGCTTCCTCCTGTTCTTTTTCCCGGTCTAATATGACTTTAGTTCGTTATGCGTAAGGCTGACAACCCTACGCCGTACAAAAGAAAGCATCTATCTCAAAATATACCAGTAGGCAAACGGTCTTGGCCTAGCATGGCGCTGGTGGGCCAATGATGATAGTTATATCAATTCGTCTTTTTTTTTTTTAAATTTTTATAAATATAAATGTATTACTGCTTATCATAGCATTTTTTTATTTTCCAATAATTAAACGACTTTTTGATATGGATCATTTATGCATCAAAGAAATTGGAATTTAGATTGAAATTTCGGACCACAATGGTCTGGTTTAGGACTCATTGGGCTTCCGTGAATCTTATGGGATATCGGTTTCGAAACCAAGCTAACGAGATGCAACTGAAATTTTAAAACCAGGGATAAGTGTGATAAACCTATAGGTTGGAAATCACCTAAACTGAGCTCGAGACTAAACGAACACTTATTATTTATGTTTCAAATCGTGGTGGATTTGGTTTGGTTTGGTTTGTCGCTCTAATATCATTTTTTGCACTTTAGGCTAATTATACCGAAACCTGCGGTTTAACGAGGATTCTGAATCCCCAACAAACATCCATGCAACCACCAGGATTCGTATTTAAATTATATGGCACCAACGGTCAGAGCGCGAGTCAATTGGCCATCAGACCACCAAATCGTGTTGGAAAGTTGTGGTTACAGTATAGTACAAATAAGAGGCGCCCATGGGTAGCCCTGGATAACACTCAAATAGCACCATATCTTACGTTATATAGATCAATCAAATGCTCTGTATACATGAGCTGTAAATGACTTCAATCAAAATGTCTGGCAATAGAAAGTGGCATCAATGTGATTCAAGAACAAACGAAATTTTATTTAAAACATTCGTGAAGAATAATTAGAATTTTATTATAAAAATACAGATTCAAGTGTAGGAAATCATGCACTTCGAGTGGTTGTAATAGAAAGAAGATCAAGAAGGGGGGAAAAACCTGTTAGACTTTTTGTGATATCCTTTATCACTTGTTCCTGGCCACCAGCAAATTGACCCTTCGCATTCGGGAGCGATTGATGATCGGAGTGGAGGAAAAAATAACCACCGGGAGAGAAACAGGCAATAAAATATGAGCACCGATGCCCTTTTTTTTTTGTTATTTCCACGAGCATTAATTCTGGAGGAAAATCACAGGGTAGATGGTTTATGCAGTCACGTTTGGTGAAAATAAATGCAAACGCATCGAGCTTTTAGTTGTATCTATTTACGGAGGTACTGTTTACTTAAACCAAATTATGATCTAAAATGTATTAATGAAATTTATTTGAATTATTCTTTTTAGGAAGACAAACATCGAAAGTAAATTGTAGAAGTAAAATCAGATATGGAAAGAGAAAGAAAAGGCAGAATTAATGAGAAAATGGTCACAGACCACCGAAAAAAGATTGTTTAATCAATACAATTTTTTTTTTTTTAAATGTGCACATCTTTTAGGGTTCTTAAGGTATATGTACACATATATTTAAAATATTTTTATATATATATATATATAGAGAGAGAGAGTCCAAGGTCCTATTAGACCGGGACAGTTTAAATTGGATGCCGAACTATTACAAACATCCATGGCCCCTCCGAGACTCGAATCCGAAACCTGTGGCACCGAGCGGCAGACATTCGGCCAATCAGGCCTCATCATAATTGTAATATTTCACAGTGCAATTTAAAAACATATTTTTTTTAATTTGAGTCCTTAGATTTCAAGCAAACGACATTAGTTAAGTGACTGATTTTTTTAAAAAAATCTCAAAAATTTTATTTCACAATTTGCTATTTTAATAGATAATTTTGAATTTTTTTAAATTCAGCCACTTAGATTTCAAGCAAACGACATTAGTTATGTCATCAAGTCATAAAGAAAACATCCAAATGGGGTACTGTTCATGCTTTCTTAAATTGTAGCGAATCCTTTCATTAATCATTGCACCACTCCTTGGCGTGAAATGCAACGTGAGAACTAAACATGTCACCTCGCAAAATGATGCATCTCTTGTTGATGTTGGCTCTTTGCGCTTTACTTCTATAATGCGACGATTACCAAAGGAGCACGAGAATTAACGGGAAAAGTGTTGTTGGAAATAGACTATTCATTATTTTTAATTCGTTAATTTTTAAAATTGTCATTTCTTTTAGAATTTATTAATTAAAGTGTCATGGTTGCTTCTTTTTGTAGATTATTTTGTTAGACGAAAAAGAAATTAGAAATACTAAGAACATGATTTAAAACAACAGCTTATATGTTTCAAATTAATTTCTTTATAGAACATGATTTTAAATTTAATTGTACATTTCATAAAAAAAAAAAAAAAAAAAATATGAATTATGAACTCTATAAAAATATGACATGGAATTTAATTCTTGAAGTTTTATCTTATAATCAATTTTTAGTAATTGCAAATTATAAAAAGTTATATAAAATTGTTTTATTTTATGGCTTCTATTCAATAGATATTTAAGGTGAATACTCAATCAATTTGTTGTCATCTTAGTTGCGATTTAGTTACAGTAAATTGTCTGCCATGTATCAGATACTAACTGTATTATTCTTATTTTAGTTATCTAAATTTAAAAAATAAAAGTTATCTGAAGTGAAACATTATCCATGCTGTGATAGAATAAATATAAAATTAAATTAATTGTTCGAAATTTCAAGGAAGATCATTATTGTTTTCGAGATAAGTAATACAATTCTGTAGTCTGTTCACTTATACAAAAATACAGGGCTGTTCAAAATAACTATCAATGTTTTTTTAAAGTAAAGAAGCGAAAAAAAAAAGATTACTTGGAGGAAGTCAGGGGGAAAAAAAGGATTAAACATTTAAGGAAAAACATATCATGAATGCAAAAAAAAAAAAAAAAAAAAAAAAAAAAAAAATGAGTTGATGCAATAATTTACAATAATACAATTTTTTTCTAATTTTTTTATTAAATATTTTTCCAATGAAAAATCTCTGCATATAGATGAATAATATTTAAAAAAATTACAGCTTTAAAAATTTAAATTTTATTAACTTTCATAGATTCTTGTCGAATATTCTAATGGGCATAAACAGTCTGCCGACAACTAAGAGTTCTAGCATTGCTTTGTAGGAGAACTTTTATGTGTAGATGACATCTTCCCTATTTGCACAGCGTACAAAAAAAAACTAGAACTAGAAAACTCCTGTTTGTTTGACTATAAAGGTGGAGATATTAATAAAATCTCTATCGTGTGTCCTTTCTTGAATGCAGTGACTGTAATGCTCTCCACCAGTAAATCTCTTTCCATTCCATGACTAGTTTTAATTAATAAAAAAACAGCTTCTTTGTTATAAAACTTTATATCTGTCAGCGGCTTGCAATTTGTCTTAATTCTCATTTGCCACTTGTTGCTGCATAACAAATGTCTTCATCTTTGCGTTGTAACTGTGAAAATAGTAAAAATTTATTAAAGGAAAACTAACTTTGCGACTGACAGCAAAATAGCATCATTGTGATTACAGCAAAATAAGAGTGTTTCTTTATCAAAATAACTTTTCTACCTTTTGTAAAGGAATAACATACGTTTTTGTCAGAAGAATACAGGAATTTCTATTCTATCTTGGAGGAACAATATTTTGATTTGAAGAACTATATTGGTTCTATTTTATAAAAGCCATGTTAAACTTGCAGTTTTTTTTTAAATAGAGGAAAAAGTACTTATTATTACAATTTCATTGACAATCCTCTCATTTCAAATAAATGATGTCTTCCTTTATTATAATAAGAATGTAGTCAGCAATATAGTGAAATCATATTAATTGACATACATGTGTTCTTGTAGGTTTTTTTCTCACGAAAAGGGTTTTGACATTTCATTCCCAGGTGAGAAATGTATGCTATTTGATAAATATATCATAAACTTATCCCTCAAATTTGACAGTAGATTATGGGTAGTTATATTACATGCAATCAGAGTTTTGTACTTATGGAACAACCTGTCCCTCAAATCGGATAGCAGGTATTCGGTATCATGGGTAATGAAACTCATAAAATTAGCGAAATGTTTCTGCCGCCTTCACAGGTCAAAACAACAACAGATTGAATAAGTATTACACCATGAGTTGTTCCATCGTGATGTGTGATAGACGACGAGTTGAAGTATGTCTACTTCAATGAGAAAAGAAGGAAGCCGACCCCCTCTTGACGAATTGTCTTAAAAGAGAAGTATTTGGTGAAGAAGAGAGTTCTACGACGAGTCGACCAGAGTTTTTTTTTTCCCTCTGAAGTGACTGAATAGGCCGGAGTTTTCTGCCTATTTTTGGCAGGATAAAACTGGATATGGACTATTGATGAGTTTCTACATGGTGATTGGTGATAGACCACGGGCTAAGAAAATGTCTACTCTAAGGAGAAGTGAGGGACCCGCCTCTTGACGGATTTCTTTAAAGGGAGGTTTTTGGACAAGTAGGAAAAGTGTTCTGCGTCAAGAAGTGTTGTCTTTTTCTCTGAAGTAACTGAATAGGCTGGGATTTCAGCCTATTTTCAAAGTGAGCCCCTTGTTGTATCTTGTATCACGCCTTGTGAAATTAAGGTCCATCACAGACCACTGCATTAGATTCGTCATAGAATCGAGAACTCTGAAAATCTCCGTCCTTGGAGTGAACTGCACTTATGTATTTCATTTATATTCTTAATTTTCCTTTCATTGTAGATAGAGTACTGTGTATATATATACCTGAATGTGGCCCTCATCTTGAAAATGTTACGTCTAGTATAGGCCAAATCGTTACAGTTCTTAACGATTTATTGCTTAAACCCATATTTAAATAGAATTTGTCAGTTTTTTTTTCCTATCATTGTTAAATAAATGTTAGAAATTGATTATAAAAACCAATGTGCAACAATTAGCTTTTTATTAAAATAGTGAAATATTAATGAGAGTAAAAAAAAAAATTTTCACACATTTTTTGGAGTGATACAAATATCATCTCTCTTTAGAAAAAAACCAATTTATCTCAATATATTTTTCTCCTTTGGACTCAGAAATGAACGATATATATTCTCCAATTATTCTTGTAGGAAGAAATAGAGACGTCTCGACATAATGCTGACGTGTGGTGTATTTCATTTAAAAAAACAGAAATATTTCTCTAGTGAATAGAAGTTTTGAGTTTCAAAAAAATCGAAAATAATAAACAGGAAAATATATTATCATGAAATAATATTATATTAAACCGAAAACTCTATATTTGCTCATTTTTCTTCATTCGTAATAGATTTGAAATAACATTTCACTTTAGAATTTATCGCAATATCAATATAATATAGAGCAACAATTTTAAGAATAAAATTTTTGAAGAAGTTAGAAAAGTGATGCGTGTAATATTTTAGAATAACTAATATAATTTAATTGTAATTTACAACTATTGTATGAAAAATAAAAATAATTTTTCTTAAATGAAATATATTAACACAAATTTGCAGAATTATTCAAATTTAAACTTCCGCAGTTTGATTAAAATCTTAAGTGTTTCTCATTTAGAGTTAAATAAGAATCACAAAAAATAGTGAATAACATTTCATTGAAGAATTTAGAAAAACAGACAGAACTTTTTATGTTGATCAAGATTCATGTGAATGTCGCCATATTTTATTTTCCGTATATTTGATAAACTTGAAAAATGTAAAAATATCTCATGTTTTCTTTTTTTTTTTTGCAGGTTTTTTTTTTATTCACAAGGATATAGTGTGTTATAAAGGTACATTAAATGAAGTAATATTCTTTTCTCTTTTTTTCTAAAATATAATTACAATTCAAATTCGATGCAATTAAAAAAATTTATTGAGAATACTTACAAACATTTTTTCTTCTAATGCAGCTGGCAAATACTTAAGACAGTTGCCTTTTATGTCCGACGTTTCTCACTCAATACTACCGGGGGTTACCGAAATAATACAAACATCCATAGCACCACCGGGGCTCGAACGGAAACCTGTGGCATCCCGCGCCATAGCTCTAGACATTCGACCATTCAGGGCCTGATGATTACCATTATTTTGTTTACATGTAAAATACATTTTCATTATATTTTTTACAAATATTCTATCCAATTCAGGCAGTTCCATCTAATCCTAAAGAACCCCACAGAAATCTCGACGTTTAAAGTGGGGGCAGCCATATCCTTTCCCCCCCAGAACATTGTTGCTGTCCGAACTCAAACAGCAATGCCGCAATAAACTTCCACAATATCAGTGTTACTCAAAACAGATTAGCACATTGTCGCCTTTATGGCCGGTTGCTGTCAATGTGTCAGAAGGCGTGATTCCGAAAATGCTCCAGCTGATTGCTGATGA
This sequence comes from Caerostris extrusa, assembly GCA_021605095.1. Classification (NCBI taxonomy): domain Eukaryota; kingdom Metazoa; phylum Arthropoda; class Arachnida; order Araneae; family Araneidae; genus Caerostris; species Caerostris extrusa. The sequence goes on along the minus strand of BPLR01020209.1, from coordinate 95,983 downwards.
AAATCATTGGTTACATCATGCCAAGACGCATTTAGGCAGTGTGGGACACCGTTCCTGTTCAGAATAAATCTTGAACTTAGTTTCACAATTCAGTAATTAAATTTGAATGGAGCTTTCACAATTCGCCTTTAAATCCCGTTCCAATGGGCAGGCTGACGTTCGCATTCGAATATTTCGCGTGGTGTGGTGTGGTGGGGTGCTCTGCTGAATTAATGACGAAGCAATCTTTGTTTACGAGAGGCTCCGCGCGATGTGATGAGAAGGAATTCACGGATTTATAATGTGCAGATTTTATGAGAGAGAGAGAGTGGGAATCACACAATGAAATCTTTCAACAAGAAATGATTAATTAGTGTCGCCTTTTAATCGGGGAACAGTTTCTCTTTCTTCTTTTCCTTCCTCTGGATTTCTTTTTGTTTAGAGTTAAGAAAATGGATTAATATAGGGATGGGGCAAAAATTAGACTTCCGGTTTCAATTAAGTTTGGTTTCGTTCTTTCATTGGCAGTGAATTTTTGAGAATCATATTCTGATTAAATTATTATTGTGTGTCTCGAGAACTTCTGGTATTCATTGCGTATTCGATCGGAAAATTGCATTCGTTTTATTGTAGGATCTTTCTTTTAATCGGGCTTTGTTTGACTTTCTCCTATTTTACGTGAATGGGATGGAAAAGTATTGAGTTATTCGTAGGAAATTTTAGAAAGGATGAAAAGTAAATTTAGATCTAATAATTTAAATTAACAAAACGATATATTTCTTTAGATATTTATGATATGTTTTGATTTGCATTTATTTTATTGTAGTATTTTTTAATTTAGAGCTTTTTTTTTAACATTCACGTATTTTTATGTGAATGAGATGGAAAAAGTATTGAGTTATTGGTAGGAAATGTAAGAATAGATGAAAAAAGTAAATTAAGATCTTCTGTTGTAATGGGAGCACCCATAGGTAGAAGTCTGGCTAGGCTTCGTGACGCTCTTGCAGTCATAGGAGACCGGGATCAATTGCTTAAAGTGGATTCCAAACCTATAGGCATCCATGGCACCACCTAACCCGAAACCTGTGACATCCAGCGCCAAAGCTTTAGACACTGATCATTCAGGCCCAGAAAGATTACCTTTATTTGACTTATATGTAAATATATTTTTATTATATTGTTTACAAATATTTTAACCAACTTGTGTTGTTTCATCTGTATTTTATTCCAGCCACCGAAATAAATCATAGATGTAACTGAAATAATCCTAAAGACTCCCACAGATATCTTGACACACAGAAATATCGACATTTAAAGTGGGGTGCCGTTTCCTTCTATCCTCCCACTCTCCCCAGAACATTGTTGCTGTCCGAACCCAAGCAGCAATACCCGGAATAAACTTCCGCAATATCAGTGTTACTCAAAACAGATTAGCACATTGTCGCCTTTATGGCCGGTTGCTGTCAATACGTCAGAAGGCGTGATTCCGAAAATGCTCCAGCTGATTGCTGATGAAAATCAGTGGCTACATCATGCCAAGACGCATTTGGGCAAGGGGACACCGGCCTGTTCCGAATAAATCTTGAACTTAGTTTCACAATTCAGTAATTAAATTTGAATGGAGCTTTTCACAATTCGCCTTTTAAATCCGTTCCAATGGGCAGGCTGGCGTTCGCATTCGAATATTTCGCGTGGAGTGGTGTGGTGTGGTGGGGTGGGGTGCTCTGCTGAATTAATGACGAAGCAATCTTTGTTTAATGAGGCCCGCGCGATGTGATGAGATGGAATTCTCGGATTTATAATGTGCAGATTTTATGAGAGAGAGAGAGAGAGTGGGAATCAAACAATGAAATCTTTCAATAAGAAATGATTAATTAGTGTACCCATTAAATCGGGGAACAGTTTTTTTTTCTTTATTGCTTCTTTCCTCTAGATTTCTTTTGTTTAGAGTTAAGAAAGTGGATTTAATATGGGGAAAGGACGAAATTAGACTTGGTGATTTTAATTAAGGTCGGCTTCGTTCTATTCATTGGCAGTGAATTTTTGAGATTCATATTCTGATTAAATTATGATTTTGTGTCAAGAACTTCTGATATTCATTGTGTATTCGATCGGCAAAATTCCATTCGTTTTTATTGTAGGACGATTTTTTTAAATCGGGCTTTGTTTGACTTTCTCATATTTTTACGTGAATGAGGGTAGTGTAAAGTATTGAGTTACTTGTAGGAAATTTTTAGAATAGATGGAAAGTAAATTTAGATCGATGAATTTAAATTAAAAGCGATATATTTTTTCAAATATTTATTTGTGATACATTTACATTTATTTTATTGTAGTTTTTTTATTATTGTTTTAGATTTGTTAGTTGTATTTGATTTGCGAATGACGTGGAAAAGTGTTGAGTTATTTGTAGGAAATTTTAATATAGGTGAAATGTAAAAATTTAAAATAAAATCGGTATATATTTTTTAAATATTTATTTATGATAGATTTGGATTTGCAATCGTTTAATTGTATTTTTTTTTTTTTTTTTTTTTTTGTCTTTTATTTAGCTTTGTTTTCCCTTTCTCATATTTTATGCGGATGAGATGGAAAAGTATTGAGTTATTTGTATTAAATTTTTAGAGTAGATGAAAAGTAAATTTAGATCTTCTGTTGTGATGGAGCACCCGTAGATAGAAGTCTTAAGCTTTTACAGTCATATGAGACCAGGGCATATTGCTTAAACTGGATTCCAAACCACTATGAATATCCATGGCACCGCCGGAACTCGAACCCTAATCCGAATCCTGTAGCATCCAGAGCCAGAGCTTTAGACATTTTTCCATTTAGGCTCAAATCATTACATTTATTTGGCTTACAAGTAAAATACATTTTTTTACTACTATTTTTATCCAACTTAATTTGTTTCATGTTCGTTTTATTCCAGCCACCGAAATAACTCTACAGATGTAACTGAAATAATCCTAAAGAACCCCATAGAAATCTCGACGCACGGAATCGACCTTTAAAGTGGGGGAGGGCAGCCATTTCAGTCCCCCCAACCCCGAACATTGTTGCTGTCCGAACCCTAGCAGCAATGCCGGAATACACTTCCGCAATATCAATGTTTACTCAAAACGGATTAGCACATTGTCGCCTTCATGGCCGGTTACTGTCAATATGTCAGAAGGCGTGATTCCGAAAATGCTCCACCTGATTGCTGATGAAAATCATTGGCTACATCATGCCAAGACTCATTTAGGCAAGGGACACCGTTCCTGTTCCGAATAAATCTTGAACTTAGTTTCACAATTCGCCTTTAAATCCGTTCCAATGGGCAGGCTGACGTTCACATTCGAATATTTAGCGTGGTGGGTGTGGTGAGGGTACTCTGCTGAATTAATAACGAAGCAATCTTTGTTTAATGAGGCCCGCGCGATGTGATGAGATGGAATTCTCGGATTTATAATGGGCAGATTTTTATGTGAGAGAGAGAGTGGGAATCACACAATGAAATCTTTCAACAAGAAATGATTAATTAGTGTCGCCATTTAATCGGGGAACAGTTTTTTTTTTTTTTCCTCTTCCTTCCTCTAGATTTCTTTTGTTTTTAGAGTTAAGAAAATGGATTTAATATGGGAGGGGACAAAATTAGACTTGCGGTATCAATTTAAGCTTGGCTCCGTTCTTTTGATCGGAAGAGAATTTTTGAGATTCATATTCTGATTAAATTATGATTGTGTGTCTCAAGAACTTCATTGTGTATTCGATCGGAAAATTGCATTCGTTTTATTGTTTTTTTTTTTTTTTTTTTTTTTAATCAGTGACTTTCTCATATTTTGCGTGAAGGAGTTAGAAAAGTGTTAAGTTATTTGTAGAAAATTTTAAGAATGTATGAGAAGTAAATTTAGATGGATGAATTTAAATTAAAAACGATATATTTTTTTTTATATATTTATTTATGATATAGTTGGATTTGCATTTATTTTATTGTAGGGTTTTTTTTTTTTTTTTTGATAGGGATGTTTTTGACTTTCTCATATTGTGCTAGAATGAGATGCAAAAAGTATTTAGTAACTCGTAGGAAATTTTAGTATAGAATTAAAGTAAATTTAAATTAAAATCGGTATATATTTTTTAAATATTTATTTATGATAGATTTGGATTTGCATTCGTTTTATTGTAATTTTTTTTTTTTCTTTTTTATTTGGCTTTTGTTTTCACTTTCTCATATTTTATGTGGATGAGATAGAAAAAAGTATTGAGTTATATGTAGGAAATTTTTAGAATAGAAGAAAAGTAAATTTACATCTTCGGTTGTTATGGGAGCACCCGTAGATAGAAGTCTCACACTTGGCTCAGTGACGCTTTTACAGTCATATGAAACCGGAACTATTACTGAAAGGGATTCCAAAACCACTATAAATATCCATGACATCCGTTTCAGGACTCGATGCCGAAACCTATTACATCCAGAGCCTGAGCTTTAGACACTCGGCCATTCAGGCCCAGATGATTTTCTTTATTTTGCTTACATGTGAAATACATTTTCATTATATTTTTTACAAATATTTTATCCAATTTATGTTGTTTTATCTTCATCTTATTACAACCACCAAAATAAATTATAGGTATAACCGAAATACTCCTAAAGAAACCCACAGAAATCTCAAAACACAGAATCGACATTTAAAGTGGGGTCGCCATTTCATTCTCTACCCCCCGAACATTGTTTCTGTCCGAACCCAAGCCGCAATGCCCGGAATAAACTTCCGCAATATCAGTATTACTCAAAAACAGATTAACACATTGTCGCCTTCATGGCCGGTTGCTGTCAATGTGTCAGAAGGCGTGATTTCGAAAATGCTCCACCTGATTGCTGATGAAAATCATTGGCTACATCAGCGCCAAGACGCATTTAGGCAGGGGACACCGTTTCTGTTCCGAATAAATCTTGAACTTAGTTTCACAATTCAGTAATTAAATTTGAATGGAGCTTTCACAATTCGCCTTTAAATCCGTTCCAATGGGCAGGCTGACGTTCGCATTCGAATATTTCGCGTGGTGTGGTGTGGTGGGGTGCTTTGCTGAATTAATGACGAAGCAATCTTTGTTTAATGAGGCCCGCGCGATGTGATGAGATGGAATTCACGGATTTATAATGTGCAGATTTTATGAGAGAGAGAGAGTGGGAATCACACAATGAAATCTTTCAACAAGAAATGATTAATTAGTGTCGCCTTTTAATCGGGGAACAGTTTCTCTTTCTTTCTTCCTTCCTCTAGATTTCTTTTGTTTAGAGTTAAGAAAATGGATTTAATATAGGGATGGGGCAAAATTAGACTTCCGGTTTCAATTAAGTTTAGCTTCGTTCTTTTCATTGGCAGGGAATTTTTGAGATTCATATTCTGATTAAATTATGATTGTGTGTCTCTGGTATTCATTGTGTATTCGATCGGCAAAAATTGCATTCGTTTTATTGTAGGACGATTTTTTTTTTTTAAATCAGGCTTTTGTTTGACTTTCTCGTATTTTACGTGAATGAGATGGAAAAAAGTATTGAGTTATTTGTAGTAAATTTTAGAATAAAGAGAAAGTAGAACGACGAATTTAAATTAAAAACGATATATTTTTTTCAAATATTTAAGATATATTTGCATTTATTTTATTGTATTTTTATTATTGTTTTAGATTTGTTAGTTGTATTAGTTTTAATTGGATTTAGATTTGTTGTGACTTTCTCATATTTTTGTGTGAATGAGGTGGGAAAAGTATTGTTATTTGTAGGAAATTTTAGTATAGATGAAAAGTAAATTAAAATTAAAATCGGTATATATTTTTAAATATTTATTTATGATAGATTTGGATTTGCATTCGTTTAATTGTATTTTTTTTTCTTTTATTTGGCTTTGTTGTCACTTTCTCCTATTTTATGTGGATGAGATGGGAAAGTATTGAGTTATGTGTAGGAAATGTAAGATTAGATGAAAAGTAATTTTAGATTTTCTGTTGTGATGGAGCACCCGTAGCTAGACGTCTGACTTGGCTCCATGACGCTCTTACAGTCATATGGACCTAATGCTTCAAGTGGACTCCAAACCACTATAAACATTCATGCATCGCCGAGACTTCAACCCGAAACCTGTGTCATCCAGAGTCTGAGCTTTAGACACTCGGCCATTCAGGCCCAGATGATTATCTTTATTTGGTTTACATGTAAAATACATTTCCATTATATTTTTTACAAATATTTTATCCAATTTAAGTTGTTTCATCCAGCATTCAGCAATGACATGGAAAAATATTGATCTACTTGTAGGAAATTTACGAGTAGATGAAAAGTAGATTTAGATCGAAGAATTTAAATTAAAAAATAATATAATTTAACAAACTATTTATTTGATATATTTGGATTGCATTCGTTTTAATCTTGATTTTTTTCTTTCATCGAGCTATGACTGACATTCTCATATTTTACGTGAAATAAATGGAAAAATATTGAATTATTTGTAGGAAATTTTAGGTAGGTGAATTTAAATTAAAAAATAATATAATTTTAAAAATATTTATTTATGATGTATGTGAATTTGAATTCGTTTTAATAATATTTACAAATATTTTATCCAATTTAGGTTGTTTCATCTATATCTTAATCCAGCCACCAAAATAAATTTGTATGTATAACTGAAATAATACTACAGATGCCCACAGAACACTCGATGCACAGAATCGACATTTAAAGTAGGGGGTCGCTATTTTATTCTCCCCCCCACTCGAACATTGTTGCTGTCCGAACCCAAGCAGCAATGCCGGAATAAACTTCCGCAATATCAGTGTTACTCAAAACAGATTAACACATTGTCGCCTTTATGGCCGGTTGCTGTCAATGTGTCAGAAGGCGTGATTTCGAAAATGCTCCAGCTGATTGTTGATGAAAATCAATGGCTACATCATGCCAAGACGCATTTAGGCAGGGGACACCGTTCCTGTTCGAATAAATCTTGAACTTAGTTTCACAATTCAGTAATTAAATTTGAATGGAGCTTTCACAATTCGACTTTAAATCCGTTCCAATGGGCAGGCTGACGTTCGCATTCGAATATTTCGCGTGGTGTGGTGTGGTGGGGGGTGCTTTGCTGAATTAATGACGAAGCAATCTTTTGTTTAATGAGGCCCGTGCGATGTGATGAGATGGAATTCTGGGATTCATAAAGTGCTGATTTTATGAGAGAGAGTGGGAATCACACAATGAAATCTTTCAACAAGAAATGATTAATTAGTGTCGCCATTTAATCGGGGAACAGTTTTTTTTCCCTTCCTTGCTTTCATCTAGATTTCTTTTGTTTAGAGTTAAGAAAATAGATTTAATATGGGGAAGGGACGAAATTAGACTTGCGGTTTCAATTAAGTTTAGCTCCGTTCTTTTCATTGGCTGTGAATTTTTGAGATTCATATTCTGATTAAATTATGTTTGGGTGTCTCGAGAACTTCTGATATTCATTGTGTATTCGATCGGCAAAATTGCATTCGTTTTATTGTAGGACGAATTTTTTTTTCCAACTGGATTTGTTTGGCTTTCTCATATTTTACGTGAATGCGATGGAAAAGTATGGAGTTATTTGTAGGAAATTTTTAGAAAAGATGAAAAAGTAAATTTAGATCGGAGAACTTAAATTAAAAACGATATAGTTTTTGCAAATATTTATTTATGATAGAGTTGTATTATTTTATTGTATTTTTTTTATTATTGTTTTAGATTTGTTAGTTGTATTAGTTTTAATTGTATTTAGACTTGTTGTGACTTTCTCATATTTTGCGTGAATGAAGTAGAAAAACATTTGAGTTATTGAAAGAAAATTTAAGAGTAGATGAAAAGTAAATTTAGATCTTCTGTTGTGATGGATCACCCGTAGGTATAAGTCTGACCTGGCTGCGTGACGCTTTTACAGTCATATGAGACCGGGACCTATTATTGAAAGTGTTTTTGCAAACCTTTATGAACATCCTTTTCAACGCCGAAACTCGAATCCGAAACCTATGGCAACGAGCGAAAGAGCTTTAGGCACTCGGCCGCTCAGACTCAGATGATTACATTTATTTGGCTTACAAGTAAAATATATTTCTTTTATATTTTTTTACAAATATTTTATCCAATTTATGTTGTTCCATTTTCTTTTATTCCAGCCACTATTGCTGTCACCGAAATAATTCTAAAGAATCCCCGCTTAAATATCGAAGCACAGAATCGACATTTAATGTGGGGCACCATTTCATTACCCCCTCCCCCAGAACATTGTTGCTGTCCGAACCCAAGGAGCAATTCCCGAATAAACTTCCGCAATATCAGTATTACTCAAAACAGATTAGCACATTGTCGCCTTTATGGCCGGTTGCTGTCAATATGTCAGAAGGCGTGATTCCGAAAATGCTCCAGCTGATTGCTGATGAAAATCATTGGCTACATCATGCCAAGACGCATTTGGGCAAGGGACACCGTTCCTGTTTCGAATAAATCTTGAACTTAGTTTCACAATTCAGTAATTAAATTTGAATGGCGCTTTTCACAATTCGCCTTTAAATCCGTTCCAATGGGCAGGCTGACGTTGGCATTTGAATATTTCGCGTGGTGTGGTGGGTGGGGTGGGGTGGGGGTGCTCTGCTGAATTAATGACTAAGCAATCTTTGTTTAATGAGGCCCGCGCGATGTGATGAGATGGAATTCTCGGATTTATAATGTGCAGATTTTATGAGAGAGAGTGGGAATCACACAATGAAATCTTTCAACAAGAAATGATTAATTAGTGTCGCCATTTAATCGGGGAACAGTTTTTTTTCCTCTTCCTTCCTCTAGATTTCTTTTGTTTAGAGTTAAGAAAATGGATTTAATATGGAGAAGAGACAAAATTAGACTTGCGGTTTCAATTAAGTTTGGCTTCGTTCTTTTCAATGGCAGTGAATTTTGAGATTAATATTCTGATTAAATTATGATTGTGTGTCTCTGGCATTCATTGTGTATTCGATCGGAAAATTTTATTCTTTTTATTGTAGGATCTTTTTTTTTTTTTTAAACCGGGCTTTGGGTGACTTTCTCATATTTTATGGGGATGATATGGAAAAGTATTGAGTTATTGGTAGGAAATTTTAGGAAAGTAAATTTAGATCGAAGAATTTAAATTGAGAACGATATAGTTTGTAAAATAATTATTTATGATATATTTGCATTTATTTTCTTTATTTTTTTTTTTTATATATTCTTTTCTTTTGTTTCTTTTATCGAGCTTTGTTTGAGCATTTCTTCTTGTTTTTATGTAAATGAGTTGGAAAAGTATTGAATTATTTGTAGGAAAGTAAATTTAGTTCGAAAAATTTAACTTAAAAGCGATGTATTTTTTAAAATATTTGTTTATGATACGTAGATTTGCATTTATTTTGTTGCAATTTTATATTATTATTATCGAAAGTTGTTTCACTTTTTCATATTTTATGTGAATCAGGTGGAAAGGTATTGAGTTATTTGTAGAAAATTTTAGAATAGATGAAAAGTAAATTTAGATTGAACAATATAAATTAAAAACAATATATTTTGTAAAATAATTATTTATGATATACTTGTATATGTATTTATTTTATTGTAATTTTTAGCTTTGTTTCACTTTCTCATATTTTACGTGAGCGAGATGGTAGGCATTGAATTATTTGTATTAAATATTAGAATAGATGAAAAATAAATTTAGATCGAAGAATTTAAATTCAGGTTTCAGATTAGAGTCCCGGAGACGCAATGGATGTTTGTAGTGATTCGGTATCAACTTTAAACCATAGGTCCCAGTCTAATATGACTGTAAGGCATTGGGCGTATGGCTGGCTCTATCAAAAATTTTGTCATTGTATATTAACTTTATAAAATTATTGAATGCTCAAATTTTTTTTACTTTAATTAAATTTAAGAAGCAATGTCATGATTTAAAAAAAGATATATTTTTTATTTTGTTAACGTTTGTCAAAATCATTCGTTTTTAAGCACTGATACCATAAATTCGCATATTAAAACGTTATTAAAATAAAGCATCACATGTTAAAATATTACACAAGCTGACTACATGTACAGAATAAAGGCGGGAAGAAAGCAGCTCTGATTTAGCGCCTCCTATATGAAAAATTTGGGAAACTCTATTCAAATATTCAAAGAGCCAGTGCCTGACTCTATGTCATAGTCTCCACCGAATATACTCGTTTTCAAAATGAGAATTGTACGTTATCTTCTAGTGGAAATAGAATTGGGCTCATGATCTAATAGAATAATGAAGAGAATAATCGTAAATTTATAAAATTATTAAATTTATTACAAAAAATTTATTTATTTAAACCATGCAAATCTATGCAAGTGCTTGATATTTATACGTTTTATATTTCGAAAGAAGCCGGATACTTATAAAAGACATGAAAATTTTCTAACAAGATATTAAGTTATGAATAATCTATATGACAGTTATTCAAAGATATGAAATTACAATTTCAAAAATAATATTCTACAAAAGCAGAATTGTACTATATATATTTCAAAAATTCATTGCTGAAAATATATTTTCTAGAACCTAAGAAATATTATTAATAATCACTGCTTGTATAAAAGTTTTATTTTAAAATTAGTTTCAGGTTATATTACTATTGTTATATTTTAATTAAATTTTTTTTTTAGCATGAGAAACAATAAAAAAAGTTGCAATGTTATATTCAGCATCAAAATTTTAATTTCATTCTCAGACTGATGAAACAAATAATATTTTATAATATTTGAATTTTGCACGGTTTAATCAACATTCTTCTAATAATATTCTCATGTATACATATGGGATACGAGCCTTGAGCATATTTTGAAAATATCTCATTTCTGAAATGATAGCGCATGCCATAGTTTGAAAAGAATAATTTAACAAATGTCTATGCAAGCATTTCAATCGAATAACTAACTAGCTCCTTTTCTTTGGTTATTCCTTGAGATAGATTCCTTTCTCTTGTTATTAAATCGTGGGTTTTTTGTTTACAAAAATCGGATAAAATATTTATTTCAGGAGAAAGATTTTTAAGCCAGCATGAAAATCTGGTTGATATCATTTTAAATTGCTTATTATTTTAAAAATACTCTTTGGTAAATATGGATTTTCATTTAGTGTTTAAGAATAAACCTTATATAATATTTTAAAAAACTCTGTGTATGTTTACTGAAAGTATTAGAAGCTTACTTCAACAGTAAGACATAAATTAAAGGAAATTGCAAAACAAATGAAAAATATTAAGTAATATATTGTTAAAAAGTATAAATAATTCAATATTTAAATGGCATTCAATTTACGTTGGAGACATTAATTATTATCACTGAGCCTGAATGGCCGAGTCAGTAGCTCTCTGGCGCTCGATGCCACAAGTTTCGGGTTCGAGTGCCAGCTGTGCCATGGATGTTTTAGTGTTTCGAAATCCATTTTAAGCTATCTATTCGTTCATGCTGCACCCTGAGTAATGATGAATCTGCTAACATACGTATCTTTTATCACGTTATTTGCAATTTACCGAAACAAAACATACCTTAATAAATCGCCAAAAAGATATACGGCAGCATGATGGCCAATCGGCTAGCGCTCTTGCCTTTAGTACCATATGATCCATTTTCGAATCATGGTGGTGGCAGGATAACTTGTTAGTAGTTCGGAATCCATTTTAAATTGTAGCCCTCGTGTGCACACGATGACAGTAGAGCAACAAACCAAACCAATGAGATATACGAATCTTAAAACATAAAAGCATGAAACATCGTGTCTACCTATACATCTCCTACTTAAAACAGTTTAATTAAACCTGGTTCCATTTTAAACAACATCCTTTCCTTTCTGAAAGAAAAATCGCTCCTTTCTTAAGGAGTGAAAAGGCACGCTCCTCTTCCTTAATCCAAGGAAGGAAAGGGGTGGGGCCTTGGCGATAAACATTCGCAAATTCCTGCTCCCGAAGTCATTTGCTCGTTCGCACACGGGGACAAAAGTAAAGGGAGTAGTCCTCTCTCTAATGGATCGGTCCTTGAGTCTGGCGTGATTACTGCGGCTCTTTACCTGCTGCCTTGCAAATTGCTCCTTCCTTGCTGCATCGACCAGATTACGGATGAGATCGCGAGCGAAGGTGACATTAGGTGAGGATGACAATTCCTATCTAACCCCCTTCTGGATCCTCAGGGGACCTGCTCCCCCTGATGAATGAGTGCTCGGGTAAACATCTTAAGTGGATACAGCATCATGGATGCTTTTGGTCTGCGGATGGTTCTCGATGTAGTAAGTTAAAAGATTCTGTGGAAGACAGAGGATGGTGAAAAGAATCGAAAGTGGTATTGGTTGTAATGAACTGGAACCGAGAAAAAGCTGCCGCTCTAATGACTTGATGACGTGTCGTGTCATTGCAATGAAATTCAGCACATCCCTGTTTGATTTCATAGTAGCATGGTAGTTTTTGTGTTTTAATTTTCTGAATGCAAAATATAGCTTGTCAATTATATTGTAACATTAAATGCTCCAAACTGCTGTGCTTTTCAATTATGCATTTAAAAAGTTTTAATATTAAAAAACAATTTAAGCAATGCAGTGTGTTCGTAAAGTCTAATTGCAATTTCAAAAATTAATGTAAATGAAAAAACAAATAAATGAGAATTATTACAAAATGTGAGGTATATACTTAGGATTTTTTTGTTGCCATATTTAATTTATTATAATGTGACTCTATATTGATGCCACGAGCTGTTCATTAAGATGTGATGATGGTGGTGGTGGGGATTCGGAATCCACGTTAAACAGTAGGTTCAGGTCTAATTTGCCTAAAGTATGTACAAATTGACCGTAGAGTGACAAAAAACAACCTACAATCTATCCGTTCATGCTGCATCCTCAGTACAACTGAATCTGCCAACATATGCATCGTCCTGGTAGAACTTTATTTGCAGTATAACAAACAAATCCCCAATAAGATATACGAATCTTAAAAGTTTAGTGCCTGATCATTGTGTCTACCTGCACATCTTCTGCTTAAAGCAGTTTAATTAAAACCTGGTTCCATTTTAAACAACATCTTCTCCTTTCTGAAAGAAAACTCCCCATTCTTCCTCTACCTCTACAAGTGAAAAGGCACGCTAATCCAGGAAGGAAGGAAGGGGGAGGGGCCTCGGCGATAAACATTCGCAAATTCTGCTCCCCAAAGTCATTTACTCGCTCGCACACGGGGGCAAAAGCAAAGGGAGTAGTCCTCCTGCTAATGGATCGGTCCTTGATTCTCGCGTGATTACTGCGACTCCTTACCTGCTGCCTTGCAAATTGCTCCTTCCTTGCTGCATCGACCAGATTAAGGATCGAGATCGAAGGTGACATTAGGTGAGGATGACAATTCCTCTCTCTAACACCCCTTCTGGGTCCTCCGGGGACCTGCCTCTCCTGATGAATGAGTGCTCCCGGTGAATATTTTAAGTGGATACGATCTCATGGATGCATTTGGTCTGCAGATGGTTCTCGATGTAGTAAGTTAAAAGATTTGTAGGATGGCGAAAAGAATGGAAAGTGATATTGGTTGTAATGAATGGGTACCGTGGAAAAAGCTGCTTCTCTAATAACTTGACGACGTGTCGTGATTTTACAATGAAATTCAACACCTCCCTGTTTGGCTCGTAATAACATGGTAGTTTTGTGTTTTTAATTTTGTAAATGCGATGTACAATTGTCAATTATACTGCCACATTAAATGTCCCAAACTGCTGTGGTCTTCAATTATACTTTAAAAATATTTAATATTAGAGTAATGCAGGGTGTCCGTAAAGTCTATTTACAAGTTAAAAAAATTAATACTAATTCAAATGAAAAGAAAAATAAATGTAAATTATTGCAAAATGAGAGGCATATACTTAGGATTTTCTGTTGTCACATTTAATTTATTATAATGTGACTCTATAGTGACGCTATGAGTTTTTCATTAAGATGTATTCGATTTCTTGCCATGTTCGCTGTGGCATACCCTCATCTATGACATCAGTGATCTTCTGCTTCATGTGAGTGGACCTGATGGTTGAGTATATGTGATGACCGCCTCTCATATGACCGTAGAATGTCACAGAGCCCAATCAGACTTCTCAGCCACATCATTCCTAAAAACTGTAAAGTGGCAACTCAGCTATAGGCACAGTGATGTGGTGTGGTGTAAGTAGTAGCAGCAGTAGCGGTTCGGAATCCACGTTAAACTGTAGATTCCGGTCTAATTAGCCCAAAAGCGTGTACCAAATGACCGTAGAGCAGCAAACCAAACCTCTCCATCCGTTCATGGCACACCCTGAGTAATGCTGAATCTGTTAACTTGCTACCGGAAAGATACACATGTTATTTAAAATATACCAAACAAATCAGGGCTTGAAAATTGGTACAAATCCCGAATAAGATATACGAATCCTAAAAGTGAAAGTAGACACGATGATCGGGCACTAACGTCTTCTGCTTAAAGCAGTTTAATTAAACCCTGTTCCCTTTCAAACAACATCCACCCCGCCAAAAGAAAAATCCCCCTTCTTAAGGAGTGAAAAGGCACGCTCCTCTCCCTTAATCCAAGGAAGGAAGGGGGAGGGGCCTCAGCGATAAACATTCGCAAATTCCTGCTCCAGAAGTCATTTACTCGCTCGCACACGGGGGCAAAAGCAAAGGGAGGCAGTTCTCCTGCTAATGGATCGGTCCTTGAGTCTCGCGTGATTACTGCGACTCCTTACCTGCTGCTGCTTGCAAATTGCTCCTTCCTTGCTGCATCGACCAGTTTAAGGATGAGATCGAGAGCGAAGGTGACATTAGGTGAGGATGACAATTCCTATCTTCTGGGTCCTCCGGGGACCTGCTCCCCTGATGAATGAGTGATCCGGGTAAACATCTTAAGTGGATACAGCATCATGGATGCTTTTGGTCTGCGGATGGTTCTCGATGTAGTAAGTTAAAAGATTCTGTGGAAGACAGAGGATGGTAAAAGAATCGAAAGTGGTATTGGTTGTAATGAAGTGGAACCGAGAAAAAGCTACCGCTCTAATGACTTGATGACTGGTCGTGTCTTTGCAATGAAATTAAACACATCCCTGTTTGGTTCATAATAACATGGTAGTTTATTTAGTTTTGATGTTTTAATTTTGTGAATGCAAAATACAGTTTGTCAATTATATTGTAATATTAAATGTTCCACACTGGTGTGCTTTTAAGTTATACTTTAAAAATTTTTAATACTCAAGTAATCCAGGGTGCCTGTGAAGTCTATTGTATCATCTCTTTCTGTATTAGACCTATAACAGTTTCGAGAGCAGGGCCACTGTTCATGTTCATGGAGACACTTTAATTTTTATTTATAAACACTATATATAGTATTCACAAATAATATAATTATACAAAGAAATGATAAATGCAAAATAAAATTTGATCACAAGTCCACGATTAAATCATAAGTACAGTTCACTCCAAGATCGGAAATTTTTCAGAGTTCTCGAGACTACGTCGAATCGAAACTAAACATCTGGTGTGCGGCAGACCCCTTAATTATCACACGGCGTCATAAACGAAACCACAAAGGGTTCACTTTGAAAAACAGTCTTTCAGTCACTTCAGAGAAAAAAAGAAAAACAACACTTCTGGTCGACTAGTCGCAGAATTATGTTTCTTTTTCACCAAAAACCTCCTTTTAAGCCAATTCGTCAGCTCCCCTCACTTCTCAATGGGGTAGGCATTTCTCACCTCGTGGTCTATCACTCATCACGATGGAACAACTCATGGTGTAGTAACATCTGTGTGGTACAGCAGATTTTCGTTGCTGCCTTTTAATTCATTGCATATAGTCGAAAACATGCTACTGTTCCATTTTTTATTAAAAAACTATACTGATAATATTTTGCAGCACATGATATATTTCTGGCTCCAATTTCTTTCATCATCATCATTGGCGCATCAGACCCATGGATCAAGGTCGTTTGTCGATTGGCAGATTTCGAGATAGAAGTGTTTTTCTTTTTAAAGGGTAGGTGTGTCAGCCTTACTCCAGACAGTCATATTAGATCAGGACCCACGATTTAAAGTCGATTCCGAACCACTACAAACATCCATGGCATAGCCGAGACTCTAACCTGAAACCTGTGGCACCGAGCTCCAGTACGTCAGTCCCAATTTCTTTGCTACACCCTATTCCAAAACTAATTATTCTAAAAACACAACCCTATTACTTTCAAAAAATATTTCTCCCCATTTAAAAAAATATTTTTAAATGTTTATTTTCCTACGCTACGTTCAACTTACCTTTTGCAGTTTTGACGCCCCCCCCCTCCCCCTCATTTCTGGTTCGAAACCCTTTATTTAATTAACCAACCCGAAACCATAACTCCCTTGCCAATGATACATCACGCAACACTTCAAATCTTGACGCAAAGTACCCTACAGATATATATCGCATCAGAACAAGAAAAGAATAAGGGGGTAGGGAGGCGTAAAAAAAAAAAAAGAAAGAAAGAGAATTTATTTAATGATTTTCTGTTCGCTTCGAGTACTTTATCACTACATCCCTTAAGAGAAGCACCTTCAGACGAACACAAACACACTCCTTTTGCCCGTCATTTATAACCAGCGGAGAGATTAAAGAGATATTTCCTTCTCTCCTCGGCGGAGAAGTTAGGTCACACTGATATATTTCCGCCATATATCTGTTCCTTCATATTCCATAATATCCCCGATACTTCAAACCGCACAATGAGGATATTCAGATTGTTTTCTTCTTTCTTTATCCCCCATTATCCTGCCCCGAAGTGTGTGAAAACTGGAGCAGGTTTCGATTTTCTCCTAGGAATTGATTCCAGTTGAAAAATGTCTTCGCTTCGTGTGCATTTCCTTTCTTGATGTATGGACATTCTTGTATATTCTTATATTTCATGAATATTCTTGTATAGTATTCGTGTATTTTTTTCTGGTGCATGCAAAATCTTGTGAATTCTTTTGAATACTTCCTCTTTTTGCTTTGAGCCAATGGCTATCTTCCGTGTATATATCAGGAATTAGTACTATAAACCTGTAGGTTAGAATGTCCTTTCATTGCGTCTAAATTATATGCCTTATTCTGTTCAAGTGCTTCAAAAGGATGCCTTATTGTATGCAAGTGTCTGCAAAATATTATGCCTTATTGTATGCAAGTGCCTGCAAAATGTTATGCCCTATTGTATACAGGTGCCTACAAAAGGCTATACATTATTGTACCCATTGCCTTCAAAATTATACGCATTATTCTACCCATGGTCTTCAAAATTATAAGCATTATTGCACCCATTGCCTTCAAAATTATAATTATTGCACCCATGGCCTTCAAAATTATACGCATTATTGTACCCATGGCCTTCAAAATTATACGCATTATTGTACCCATTGCCTTCAAAATTATACGCATTATTGTACCCATGGCCTTCAAAATTATACGCATTATTGTACCCATGGCCTTCAAAATTATACGCATTATTGTACCCATGGCCTTCAAAATTATACGCATTATTGTACCCATGGCCTTCAAAATTATACGCATTATTGTACCCATTGCCTTCAAAATTATACGCATTATTGTACCCATGGCCTTCAAAAGTATACGCATTATTGTACCCATTGCCTACAAATTATACGCATTATTGTATACAATTGCCTTCAAAACGATATGCATTATTGTATACAATTGCCTTTAAAATGATATGCATTATTGTATACAATTGCCTTCAAAATTATATGCATCATTGTATACAATTGCCTTCAAAATGATATGTCTTATTGTTTACAAGTGCTTTCAAAATGATGTGCCTTATTTTATTAAAGTGTTTTAAAACGATATGCCTTATTACAATCAAGTGTTTAAAAACGATATGCCTTATTGCATTCAAGTGTTTCAAAATGATATGCCTTATTGCATTCAAGTGTTTCAAAATGATATGCCTTATTGTTTACGGGTGCCTTCAAATGTTGTGTTCAGTTACTCATTCACATTTATACAACTATTTGTTTGAGCTCCTTATTCATTAGCAGTTGGACTGGAATACATACTCGCTTTAAATTGCATTCACCTTTGGGAATAAAGATGTCTCGCTCATTAAAATTTGAATAATAATGTTTATTAAACAGTTAAAAGCAAATTTAGATGCCACAAAAAAAAGGGCCATCTTTAATTACCAAACCGTTCTATGCGCACGCCTATCTGTTTGTCCTTCCAATTGCGAACGCAAAAGTGTTTAATTAATCAAATTAGTGGCTTAGTGGGAGAGAAAATTGGCTATCTGGAATTCCGGGGTATCAATTTAACAGAAAATAATTGGTACGCTCCAAACAAATTCCCTTCTTTGCCTCGCGTTCAGGTAATTAGGTAGGCCACTTGCTTCGGAACGCTCACAGAAACGACAAAAATATTTTGAACATTGTTGTTCGGAAATGTTTATCAATTTCTAATGAAATTAAACATTTTAGTAATGAATCGGAGTGTTTTTAAATAATGCTTAGGACTTATAAGATTCTTTAATAAATATGTCTATTAAATTTGACAACTATTTCTATGCAAAATGTTCTGTATTATTTGATTTAAATAACTAAAATACTTGTGATCGATATTAAATTAAGTTATATTTTTGAACAAATATTTTTAATGATTATTTGTTAATTGATAATTGGCTAAATATAGGGTTACTTTTTTTTTCTCTTTCATTTATCAAATTATACGCTGAAATTTTTTATTTTTCTCTTTCAAGAAAATTGATAATCAATGCAAAATAATAATAATAATATTTTAAATAATTTAAATACAACTAGTACTAATTAATAATTATACGTTTCACATCAAATTTAAATTTCTTAGAAAACATATTTCTTGATAATTTTATTTCGCCAAAATTTTTTTTATTTATTTATTAGTGTATTATTATTATTTTTTTGTTCTTTTAAATCTTCTTAAACTAATAGAAAAATAAGGAAAAATTTCTCGGAAGCATTTCAAAAAATAGACTTTTTATAAAAAAATAAATAAATATGTCATTTTAAAATAAAAACAATGCCATTTGTTTTATATTAAACGAAAGAAATTTTTATTGTGCAAAGTAATTGTTCAAACAATCGTTACATTCATTATTTTATCTACCATTAACAAAAATAAAATATAAGATTTATCCTACTTTTTATACTGATATTCACCATAATTATTAAATATTGTTTTTTTTAATTATCTCCTACCCACAATCTACAGTAGTCAATTTTTAACGAAACTTTTGTGATTTTTTTTTTTTTTTTATTCTTGATATTCCTTTTATATGTAAGTTTTTTAAAAGCCTTATAGCCTACTATAAAATTAAAATAGGGAAATGCATAGAAGTATACAGCAAAAACAAAAAAAATCATTTATACAAAAAGGTCACCAAATTTGGGCATTAAAAGTGTAACAAAACTAGGTTTCAACAAATTAGAGATCACAAACAAACCTATTTCACTCTTACGTTAGAAGGTAACCAACCACGTTCGTTATTCAATTTTTCGTTATTGTTTTATTTTGAACTTCAAACCTCTAGCTTTCCATAACAGTTTCGAGCTTGCTTCTGGAGAATTATATAGAGAGCTGCTTAATCTCGCTGTTATGTTGCTGATTTCTTGCATTCAGAAATTTATATTGAATTTCTAAAAAACTGTATTTTTTTTTTATTGCCACACCATACTACATTGTGCTACATTGGCGTTATAACATTACAGTCATATATACCATAACAGTCAGTCGTACCATAATAGTTACAATTGTTTTAAGTAATGAAAATTCTACTATATGTTTTGAATGATGTTAGGTATGCATTAAACTGAAAGGTTTTAAATGCATTAATTAAGAATTGAGTTATTAGCATTTCTGTTATAAACATTGCTTTTCAATTTTTTTGCTCCCCATCACTCAACTGTGCTTTAGAATAGCCTCATTCTTTTAGTTTAATGCGGATACTAGTTAATGTGGATGCCTAGTGGATACATGTATTCAAGTAAATGTAGTTTATTTTACACATTCTTTTAATTGCCATTTTCTATTTATAGTCAAAAAATTACTTCTTTTTGTCCATTTTTTCCCCAAATTTTAACAAAATAAAATATTTATTATTCGTTATATTATAATTTCCATACTCATCAGTGTTTAATAACCTAAATTAACAATGGCTTTAAAATATTTCAATAAATCATTATTCAGTAATTTTGGCACTGAAGGGGATCATCATTTACTTTAACTTAAAATCTTTTCCCCCATGATAAAGACACCAAAAACAATGTGACGTCTCAGAAATCCCACTTTCCCTTTTTGTCACAAAGGCATGTTAACCGCAAATCCCTGCACCACCTCCAATCAGCCCAAGGCTAATAACAATCCATCGGGTGCATGTTCTCGGAAGGCAAAAATTTCAATTGCACCCGAAATACACCAGTGCACACACTGCGAGAGTTCGCCACACGGAGTGAAATCAACGCCTTCTTCATTTCGCGTGTAATATATGACGGCTGAAGGCGATAGATGATCGCCACTCGCTCGTATATCATTCCTGAAGTGGGATTCTTGCACGGGGGAACTGCGAAGGTAAGGGGTAGGGTGGAAGAGAAAGTTATAGATGAAACAAAACACTGTCTCGCGTGTAAGACGGGGACACACAGTGATGCCTTTCTCCCCTTCTGATGTCGTGGGGATGGGGTCTTCTTCAAAAGTTACTGTATAAATCTGCAAATAGATTGATCAGCCTTTGGAGGCCTTTTGTTTGGGGGAAGTTGGAAATGTATACAGTGTGGCAATGGATTTCATTTCTCAGTTGTAATTAATTGCACAAAGTGTGTTTGTTACATTAAGTTTATTTTTGGAATTGTTTCATGAAATATTATATCGAAAAATTGTACCTTTGCTTACCTTGCAACAAAATAGGATGTAGTTCAAACAATTGCAATTATGTTTTTTATAATATTTTATGAATTTAAATAGTTTTTTTTATAATTTATTGAGTTGTAAAAACGAACTTAAAAGTTCGCATGTGACATTTTCGTTTTAATTTAAGGGTTACTAATATTTTCAGTTACAGATTCATCGTTACAGCCCACATGTTCAGCAATCACAATCTGTAATCAATATTTTTATGGCATCGACAATGAGCCCCTAATTGTACCGAATTTTTAATTTAAATTCTTTTTAACTTTAATTTTAACTCTTTATTTTTTATCTTACTTTTATTTTTTTTTTTAGTATTTTTCACTTTTTCAGAATACCATTTTTAGAAACTTTATTTTTTATCACCTACTAACTTTAAGCAGCCATTAAAATCGTAATTTTATATATGAATTAAGACGAGGAGGTTAAGAGGTCTATCCCCATGGGTACTCCGTAATCGGTACGCCAATTGCCAGTTCTATCTTGAAGCGCGTCTCTTTTTTTATTTTACAAATGTACCTTATATCGTTCTAAATTTATTGGTTCAAATGTATTGTAATTAGCAGAAAATAAATTTCATCATTTGTATACAAATTTGTAAAATCAAGATAAACGAATGGAATAAGATCACAAAGCCCTTTTTTTTTTTATTTAAAAAAATTTTTCTTTGTGTGAGGTTAATGAAAGATAAGGAATGGCAACACTAGAAATTCACATTAATGATGGGATTAATATTCAATTTATATTACCATTTATCTTCAAAAAAAAAAAAATTTTAGCGTTGTGACCTATTACATTTATTTCGCTTTTTTTTCCCTTTGAAATACATAAAAAAAACCTGTTAAATATAAAATAAACGAACTTTAATGATAAATGTTCTTCATTTCTGTAATGAAGAACATTTCTATAAAATATTCTTCATTCTCAATGCAGGGCATATCAGTGGCACTGCTTATTTTTATAATAAATATTGTACTAAACTAGATCTGTTTTTGATGTATCTGTGCATTGGAGTGGATCTCTGAATTATACAATCTAGGCTCGAAACCTTACAAAGACACGGAAAAGTTATTCTAATCATAGAGTAGTAATAAAATAGAGCACTTATCGAGGCAAACATGATCCTCACGTGGACATGCACCTCACGTGACTTTTACAATCATCACTGCTCACTGTCAGGAGTGATGTGATGGCTGGTCACCCTGTCAGTTGCAGAGGTAAAAATGAGCTTATATTGCCCTGTGGAATGTTCGGCAATTGCTTAAAATTAATTTAGACATGCGTTTCATTGTTTTGTAGTTCAACATATGTGGTGATAACTCGGCGATTTTTTTTACTGTCGGCTACTACTCTATGCTGCTGGCGTGAAGGAAGAAAAAAGGTCCACTGTCATACAATGATTTTCAAAAGAGTGGTTGAATTTTTTTTTCGCTGTAAATAAATGTAAAGTTAATTTTTATAATTCAGCAATTATAGTCTATTAATATGAATTGGGCAATTAATATTATTAGTCAATTATAGCATTTCTCTGAATAATCAGAATTGTTTCGTAATACGTTTTTACGCGCAGGGAAAAGAAGCCAAGCAGTGATGCAGCGCCAATTCCAGTACAAAATGTACACAAGATGTTAGCTCCAACCTTCTATTTCTTTACAATAGGGTAAAACGCTCTATTTTATTACAACTCTGTTTGTAATGTTGTCAGGGAAGAGTCCGATAAATCCATAAGTCGTTTGTTCTTTCGTTAATCTTAAGGAAAAGGGGTTCGAACTCTCCAGATCCATCGTTGTGATGTTCGTTCAAAATCATTTTGGCAAAAATATAGAATGCACACCATAACAAGGCAGCATCGCAATAACAATGGTAAAGTCTGAATAACGCTGAATACGCTGCATAACTGCCACTCTAAAGACGAATGAATTCCATTATTCTTCTCACTCATCTTCTTGCTCAACATGTAATTAATTATATTAACTTATCATGCGTATGGGTAACATCTGTCTCTACATGAAGTCTTGATTTTTCAAAAGAAAAGAGTACTTTTATTACTTCATAAATCTTTCTATTAAGAAAAATATATTACATAACATAAATATAATAATTTATATTACTAAAGTTTTTGTAATAACTATCTTCTAAATAAAATTCAACTATACTAAAAGATAAAATCTTATTTTTGTTTGTACTATTCACAAAATTCGCAATTCAAAAATGTATTTCCTTTCAAAATAATATTATATACGTTTATATTTTTAATATTGTTCTGCCAAATTTATATTTCTGTTTTGCTTTATTACCTTTTTTATCTCTCTCTTTTTTTTTTTTATAAAAGTGTTCGTTTTAAAATGTAATGATGTAGTTAGAAAACTTTAAAATTACTTTTACTTTATTGTTATTAGAACTATGCTTTATTATTATAATTAGTACTCTAAAATTTTCTATTTTTATTTCGCCCCAAGTTATTATAAATTTCAAAAATATCATTTTTTTTTTTAGCCTCACACGTCTTTTATTTACTGTGTTTGTTCGTGTTATATTTCATAACGAACTTTAAAAGGAAAATAAATTTTTTTTAATCAGTAAAGTTATAAATTTTCATTCTCGACGGATGATAAATAAAATTTATTTTAAATTCCATTTGGATCAATAACATAATTCTACTGAAACAGTTGAAAAAGAATACTGCTTTTAAAATGTGCAATTTGACGTTAAAATTATTTGCGTAGAAATATTTTATAGTACTAAATGCATAATGTCATATTTATCACTGGATATTTTGTAAATATATTATCATTAGCCTTTATTTATATTCATAAGAAAGATTTTTCAACATGTTTATTTTGAAAAATGGTCTGTTTTTCTTTTCATTTTAAAATTATATTTATTTATTTTTTCAATCCTCAAATTCCATCATTCAAAACGTTTTAGGAAGAAGAGTGGCTTTTTGGAGTTTTATTTGATGAAGTGGTCTCATTTTCTTAAATGATTTGTTTTTCTCTGCAAAATGATTTAGGTATTAATGTTTATTTGTATTCTGATTGATTGTTCACGAAATGGAAAAATTCTCAAAAAAGTTCAGTGATATATTTATTT
The DNA here is from genome assembly GCA_021605095.1 of Caerostris extrusa. NCBI lineage: Eukaryota > Metazoa > Arthropoda > Arachnida > Araneae > Araneidae > Caerostris > Caerostris extrusa. The sequence continues at coordinate 71,947 of BPLR01020209.1, read as the reverse complement.
TTTTACTTTTAAAAAATGTATTGTTTATTCGTTTGGAACAAGATTTTTAGGATATATATATTTTTTTTAGGTCCATGATATATTTCGAATTTTTATAGGATTTGTTTTTAAAATTTTTATTTCTCGTCCTTTATTGTTGTTTTTGACACAATTTTTTTTTTTTGGTTAGATGATTGCGGGTTATTTTTTAAAAATATGATCAGTAAATTCTTGTAGTACATGTGCTTATTTTTGTATATACTGTCTCATGATCTATTAATAAAATGTTTAATTGTACAATATTATAGAAATATATTAAAAACAGTCTTTAAAATTACTTTTACTCTATTGTTATTAGAACTATATTTTATTATTATAATTAGTACTCTAATATTTTCTATTTTATTTCGCCCATTATAAATTTCAAAATAGAATTTTTTTACCTTTTATTTACCTAGTTTGTTTCTGTATTCTATTCCATAACGAACTTTAAAAGGAGAATAATCAATGGGCAGACTTAAATAAGTTATAAATTTTTATTCTCTACGGATGATAAATAAAATTTATTTTAAATTGCATTTACACGAATAACATAATTCTATGGAAACAGTTCAAAAAGAATACTACTTTTTAAAATTTGCAATTTGACGTTAAAATTATTTGCCTAGAAAACTTTTACACTAAATTCATTATGCATATTGTCATATTTATCTCTGGATTTTTGTAAATATATTATCATTAGCCTTTATTTATATTCATAAGAAAGATTTTTCAACATGTTTATTTTGAAAATGGTCCATTTTCATTTCATTTTAAAATGATATTTATTTATTTATTTTTTCAATCCTCAAATTCCATCATTCAAAACCTTTTGGAGAGTAAAGTGGCTTTTGGGAGTTTTATTTGATGAAGTGATCTCATTTTCTTAAATGTTTGTTTTTCTCTAAAAATGATTTAGGTATTAATGCTTATTTGTATTCTGATCAATTGTTTTCGAACTAGAAATATTCCAAAAAAAAAAATTTCTGTGAATTATTTTTTTTTCTTTTAAAAAAAAAATTTACTGTTTATTTGTTTAGAACAAGAGTTTTAGGATATTTTTTTTAGGTTCCATGATTATATTTGAACCTTTTTTTTTATGGATTTATTATTTAAAACTTGTATTTATCGTCATTTAATGCTGTTTTTGACACAATTTTTTTATTAATATGATTACTAAATTTTATAGTACTTGTGGTTATTTATGTATATACTGTCTCATGATATATTAATAAAATCTTTAATTGTGCGATATTATAAAAATATATTAAACAAAAAAAAAAAGTGTTTAAAATAAGAAGAGTATTTTTATTACTTCATGAATCTTTCTATAAAGGAAATATATTATATAAAATTTATATTATTGAAGTTCTTTTGTAATAACTAAATTCAAAATAAAATTCAACAGTACTAAAAAAATAAAATCCTATTTTTGTGTTGTTTTATCATTCACAGAATTAGTAATTCAAAACATTTTTTTCCTTTGAAAACAATTTTATATACGTTTATATTTAATATTTTTCTGCCAAATTTATATTTCAGTTACTATTTATTACCACCATTTATATCTCAACAAATATTTTTTATGAAAGTGTTCGTTTTAAAATATAATGATGTAGTTAGAAACTTTAAAAATACTTTTATTTTATTGTTATTAGAACTATATTATTATAATTAGTACTCTAAAATTTGCTATTTTATTTCGCCCCAAGTTATTATAAATTTAAAAAAATATCATTTTTTAGCCTTACACGTCTTTTATTTACCGTGTTTGTTTTGTATTCTATTCCTTAACAAACTTTAAACGAAACATAAATTTTTTAATCAATGCGCAGACTTAATAAGTTATAAATTTTCATTCTCTACGGATAATAAATTTTATTTATTTTAAATTCCATTTACATCAATAATAAAATTCTATGGAAACAGTTGAAAAAGAATACTGCTTTTTAAAATTTGCAATTTGACGTTTAAAATTATTTGCGTAGAAAACTTTTATACTAAATGCATCATGCATACTGTCATATTTATCATGGGATATTTTGTAAATATATTATCATTAGCTTTTATTTATATTCATTGAAAGATTTTTCAACATGTTTATTTTGAAAATGGGCCATTTTCATTTCATTTTAAAATGGTATTTATTTATTCAAATTCTCAAATTCCATCATTCAAAATGTTTTAGGAAGAACAGTGGCTTTTGGGGTTTTATTTGATGAAGTGGTCTCATTTTCTTAAATGTTTATTTTTCTCTAAAAATCATTTAGGTATCAATGTTTATTTGTGTTCTGTTCAATTGTTTACAAAATGGAAAAATTCTCAAAAAATTTCTGTGATTTTTTTTTTTTTTTTTTTTTTTTTTTCTTAAAAAAATTATTGTTTATTCGATTGGAACAAGATTTTTAAGATATTTTTTAGGTTTCATGATATGTTTTGAATCTTTTTTTTATGGATCTGTTACTTAAAACTTGTATTTATCGTCATTTATTGCAGTTTTTGACACATTTTATTGGTTAGAAGATTGCAGATTATTTTTTAAAAATATGATTAATAAATTCTAGTAGTACATGGGCTTATTTTTGTGTACATTATCTCATGATCTTTTAATAAAACGTTTAAGTTTACGATATCCTAGAAATATATTAAGCAAAAAGTCTTTAAAATAATGAACATAATTTTGAATGATTTTATTTGTTTACACACTGCTGATATTTTTTACTATATAGGGATTTGTCTATAATTGTATATTAAACGTAATATAACTGTCAAGTTAAGTATTAAATCAAGTCAGCATGTTAACAACATGTCATTAAATAAATGTTTCTATAGATTTTTATATCAGATATAAAATTTGTAATCGGAAATTCAAAATTTAATCGCATTTTCTTATATTACTTCAAATTTGATGTATAAGGAATTAAAATTTGACATCTCTTTCCAAATTTCTTTCAAAATGTTGGTCTGAGAAAACTTCAACAGTTGTTTCCACTATTTTTGTTATTCTTAATGACTTATTCTCAAACATCTATCTTCAGAGCATAACAGATTTTAATAGAAAAATAACAATTACTAGTTTTATGCAACTGTTTCTTTTAAAAATTAAATATAATTCATTATTGCTTAAAAATATTTTTAAAAGAATTCAGATATCTTTCATATAATCAGAATTTTCATAAAATTTGTAAGCACTTGACAATTTTAATATTTAAAATTTAAACAGTAAATCAAAATTCTGTGTAGTATTCAAAATTCTAAAGATAGAAAATTTTCCCTCACAAAGATGAAATTTCCCTTATGAAAATGAAATTTTCCCTAACGAAAATGAAATTTTCCTTAAGACCACAGACCCAGACATTAAATTAACGCGAGTGAAAGTTGCTCCAACGCAAATGAATCAATGAATTTTAAATGAGCTTATTCTGAAAGAAAAAGAACCTCTGGATGTAAAGAATTCCTTACTCCCTAAGCGGTTTAACACATAATAAATGTATGAAATTTAATATTATATATATGTATATTAATACAGGCACAATAAACTTAAAAAAAAAAAATATCGATGTCTAGGAAACTAGTTATTCATTTAAAATACAATAGAGTGAAAAGTATTATTTCGAAATTATATTCCTGCATATTCCATGTTTTACGTCAGGATTTATATAGTTTGGAATTAGAAGAGATTTTTAATTTTGATTTTTAAATGTAATAAAATAAATCCTTGTAGAATCTAATTTTTCCAATCATGTCTGTTCTTGACTAGATTAATTTTTAATAAATTTATCACGTTAATATTTCATGAAATATAATTTTTTCAAATTTATAATATTTATTATATATTGAAATGTATTCTGTGTTTTTTTTTTTCACTATTCGTATGAAGCATCTTTGGGAAATGCAGATTAAAAATTTGAATGATTTAACTATGCAATGATTTTATTAAAATTATTACTTTTTACTATTAAATTTATTATTAAAACTATTAAAAATAAGAGAAATATTTAAAATGTATTCTTTCAGAATTTTATTCAAATGCTAATTAAAAAGGAATCTTAAAAATGTAAAAAGGTTTGTTTTAGCATTGTTTGGTTAAATATGAATAGCTAATAACAATGGAGCAATAATAAAAGTAATTAAGAAATAACTAGTGGAGAAATAAATGCCCCACACATAACTGGTTAATTTGATCAAAAAGTCAGTTTTTCTGTTCCTATTAAAAGAACGACATTTATCTGATGAAACATTTTGAAAATTTAAAAATAAAATAAATGTATTCCTTCTTCAAATTATAAGATGAAAACATTTTTATCATAAATATAATACATTGAATTTATTGATTCGTTTTATTTATTTTTAAAATAAATATTTCTAATTAAACAAAAGCTATTATCGTCGTTTTTATCAGGCATGTTCAAAATTCTCTAGTTTAAGAGTAAGTAATTAATACTATCTTTTTTTTTTAAAAAGCCTTATCAATTTTCGTTATTATTATTAAAAGCAAATCCTTATTTCTATAAGCAATTTAGTATTTGTCAAATATGGTATTAAATAAAAGTATTTAATTATTTTAATATTAAATTGATAATTATTTAAATTAACTAATTGTTTAGATTAATAAAATAAAAATAAATTAACTATTTTAATACTTTTATGTAAAACTGTCTTATAATGTTTATAGAAAAGTAAATTTTATAAACATCTTTTTAATAAAAACATTTTAATATAAACTTTACATTTTAATAAAAACATTTTTTCTATAAATATCACTTTTTAATAAGAACATTTTAATATAAATATGACTTTTTAATAAAAACATTATTTCTATAAACATGACTTTTTAATAAAAACATGACATTTTAATAAAAACATTTTAATAAAAACATCACTTTTTAATAAAAACATTTTAATAAAAACATTTTAATAAAAACATGACTTTTTAATAAAAGCATTTTAATAGAAACATGACTTTTTAATAAAAGCATTTTAATAAAAACATGACTTTTTAATAAAAGCATTTTAATATAAACTTCATGCTTTGCATTTATTAATTCATTTCATCTATTTTTAAGATATATTTCAATTAAAATGAGAACTATTGTACTTATATTTATCAGGTATACTCAGAAATTCATGAGAATAAGAATAAATAATTAGTACTATACTTTTTTAACAACTTTTTAAAATAAATTTTCACTTTCTATAATCTTCATGAATTAATATATATATTTTAATCTATAAATTGTTTTTCAATTGCATATCTGTAAGTAAATCAGTAAAAGTCAAATCGCAAATTAAATAAAAGCGTTTAATTATTATGAATGTTTATTTTTATCACATTAACATGTCTACAAAAAACATACAAAACATACAAACATACAAACATACAAACAAAGTTAAGAGTAGAGGAGAGTTCAGATTTGAATCCGCTTGTGGCGTTCGTTGAAGTCACTGTTTTCAAAGGTGAATAGACTCGATGGCAAATCTATGACAATGTGTGTACAGCTTCTGGCGCAGATAGTAAGGCTACCTGAAGACTGTTTTAAAGCATTTTTCTATATTTTCTCGCATATGACATGCAATGTAGAGCAATTTTCCCTAAAAATCTTTCCAGCAGACATTGTCATCCTAATAAATAATCCTGTTTTAAATAAAAACATTTTGCTATAAACATAATTTTTTTAATAAAACACTTTTGCTATAAACATCATTTTTTAATAAAAATATTTTGCTGTAAATGTCATGCATTGTATTTATAGATTCATTTCATCTATTTTTAAGTGATAAATTAGAACTATTGGCTTCATTTTTATGAGGCCTATTCAGAAATTCAAAAGAATAAGATTAAATAATTAGCACTGTACTTTTTAAACAACTTTTTAAATCAGTTTTCACTTTCTATAATGTTCAAGATTGAATTTATAAGACTTTTTAATATATAAATTGTTTTTCGATTGCCATTTCTATAAGGAAATCTTATAAAAATCAAATCTATAAAGAAAAAATCTATCAAAAAAATCAAATAATCAAATCTATAAAGTCAAATCGCATCTTAAATTAAAGTGTTTAATTTCTATTCCTGTGATGAAAATAAACATACATATGTCTACAAAAACATACAAATAAACAATTCACCCTTTTGTTGGTCTATATACTTTGTTAAAAGTGACCAAACTTCCACACGCACTTTATATCTTGTATTTATAAATGAAGTTGCACTGCTTCCATTATATCGGCGGAAAAGCAACATGTACAGACTCGTAATTTACATTATAATAAACGATAACGAGCCAGTGCCCTGCTTCCCGATCGCAATTTGGCGGGAGGATGGTTTATTATTCGCATTTCAATATTTCTATATTGGTTCGGACACATTCCAATATTTCGAACAACGGATTAAATTCTGACTCTCTTATGAATAATAAACTTTTCAAAATATCATTTAAAACTGAGGACGCGTCTTAAAACTCGTTCATGGTGCGATTCCTCGGATTTCCATTTTCCTCACAGAGTTATTGCTAAATATTTTAGATTATTGTTGGCAACAGTGCACTTCGTTTATTGGAGGGGAGGGGGGGGGAGCAGGGATACTTTGTAGCAGTGCTGTTCATTCAAATGGTTCTCAAATGAGTAGGTGGTTACATAGTTTGCAATTGTTGCATTTATCCAACTAGAGGCTTAGTCGTAACGAGCACAATTAAAATGGAGGAAAGCTCAGGTTCAAATCTACTTGTGGCATTCGTTGAAGTCACTATTTTCAAAGGTGAATAGATCCGAGGGCAAATTCATGACAGTGTGTGTACAGCTTCTGGCAGATAATAAGGCTACCTGAAGAGGGTTTTAAAGCATTTTTCTATATTTTATCGCATATGCCATGCAATGTAGAGCAATTTTCCCTAAAATCTTTCCAGTAGATAACATCGTCATCCTAATAAATAATCCTGTTTTAAATAAAAACAGGGATTATTTATTAGGATGACAATTAAACAACTTTTTAAATCAGTTTTCACTTTCTATAATGTTCATGATTGAATTTATAACACTTTTTTAATATAAAAATTGTTTTTCGATTGCCATTTCTATAAGGAAATCTTATAAAAATCAAATCTATAAAGAAAAAATCTATCAAAAAAAAATCAAATAATCAAATCTATAAAGTCAAATCGCATCTTAAATTAAAGTGTTTAATTTCTATTCCTGTGATGAAAATAAACATACATATGTCTACAAAAACATACAAATAAACAATTCACCCTTTGTTGGTCTATATACTTTCTTAAAAGTGACCAAATCTCCACACGTACTTTGTATCTTGCATTTGTAAATGAAGTTGCACTGCTTCCATTGAGTATCGGCGGAAAAGTAACATGTACAGACTCGTAATTTGCATTAAAATAAATGGTAACGAGCCAGTGTCCTGTTTCCCCGATCGCAATTTGGCGGGAGGATGGTTTATTATTCGCATTTCAATATTTCTATATTGGTTCGGACACATTCCAATATTTCGAACAACGGATTAAATTCTGACTCGCTTATGAATAATATAGTTTTCGAAATATCATTTAAAACTGAAGACGCGTCTTAAAACTCATTCACGGAACGATTCCTGCGATTTCCATTTTCCCCGCAGAGTTATTACTAAATATTTTAAATTATTGTTGGCAGCAGTGCACTTCGTTTATTGGGGGGGACATTTCTACCAGGATATCTTGTAATAGTTTGGTCCAAGTGGTTCTTGAAGGAGTAGGTGGCTATAGGATTTGCAATTGTTGTATTTGTCCCACTAGAAGCTGAGTCGTAACGTGTATAATTAGAGTGCAGGAGGCTTCAGATTCGAATCCACTTGTGGCGTTCGTTGAGGTTACTGTTTTTAAAGGCGAAGAGACTCGATAGCAAATCCATGACAGTGTGTGTACAGCTTCTCGTGACGATGGAAAGGCTATATGATGAGCAGTTATCCCTAAAGATCTTCCCAGAAGACACTGTCATCCTCTTATCAACTGTTAGCAGCCTGATGGCCAATTGGCTAGCGCTCAGGCCTGTGGTATCCCAAGCCTATCTGTGACTTCAGGTTCGAATCTTGGCGGTGACATGGATGTTTGCTAGTGGTTCGAATCCATTTTAAACTTTCGCCCTCTTGTGTACAAGATGACCGTAGAGGGACAAACCAAAACCAAACTAAACTCATCAACCGTTGAGATGTTCCTGTCACACATAAGTGGAACACAAGGACTTTTAAATAAATATTAACTGTAATGTAATATAGCTCAGAACATTCTTCTAAAAATATAAAAGTATTTAGAAAAGTATTTGCAAAACATTTTCTTAGCTGTCTTACAAATTTCATATTGGCTCATCAATAAATATTTCCACACAGTGAATTTTTTATCATTTAGATAATTTAGTTTAATGTAGGTTATTTAAATTTTTATTCGATTTCCATGACTTTGGTTATCATCAATAGCACGACAGCCCAGAGTGGGTCAATGCTTTCCTTTGAAGAGATTTCCATGCATTCCCTGGGTGACAAGGGTTCTCTAATTCTGACCTTCAGTACAGCAAATTCTTTTTTTCAACTGTGTCTATCCATTGCAACTTGGGTCGTCCTCTTCCCCTCTCTGTCCCTCTGTATTTGCCAAAATGAGCCTTTTTTGCACTATTTAACTCATTCATTCTAAATACATGAGCAAATACAGTTTCATCTATTGATCTTAATAAATTTTATAATATCTGGGTCTTGATAGCATTTATAAATTTCTGCATCGTACCATCTTTACAACAATTGCTTGCCCTAACACCTCCAAGAACATCCCGTACAAACTTCCACTCAAATAGACCCAAATGGGCCTCATCAGATCTTGCCAAAGTCCAATTTTCAGAGCCGCAGACAAAACTTTTATAATACACAGAAATAGAGATAAACAATCTTTCGCAAATGAAATCTGTCATTTGTATTTAAAGTAGTCACATCTATAACTATTTAAGCATGACAGCAATTGAGAATCATATTTTTCATTTTTTAAATACTTCCGTTTATCTATTGATCTTAATCAATTTTATAATATCTGGGTTTTTATAGTAGTTAAAAATTTCTGCGTTGTACCATCTTCTCCAACAATCACTTTTATTGACAAATTTAATATTAGCTCATCAGCAAATATTTCTATATAATTTTTAATCTTTTAGATACTAAATTAGTTTAATGTAGTTTGTTATTTAAATTTTTATTCAATTTCCATGCATTTTTATTTTCATCACTATTGTATAAATAAAAATCTATCAAAATTGGCGTATTATCTACGTGTCTACAATACTAACTTAAGTGTATAATGTATTAATGAATAACCTTTTTATAATTTTTGATAAAAGGGTAAACTCAATTAACTCCATTAGTTGAATTAATATTTACCAATCTGTGATTATTTTTTGAGTGCCGTTTATTTATATTTCCCTTTAGTCAGAGCTCAATGCCTGAAAAAACGTTATATAGAATGGTCTAAAAACAGAGCCACATAATTTTTCTTTGCCAATGGCAGAAAATTATTGCTCCTGTCTGGTAGTTTATATGGCTCTATTTTCGGATCGCTACACAGGTCGCCTGTTCGACTCTATTGCTGCAATAACTTACTGACAGAACAATATTGCTTGAATCTTAACTTTAAGGGCATAATACAATATTTTAACCGCTTTCCTTTGTATTTCCTTCTTAAAAATGTTTATTATATAGATTTTTCTTGTATATAGTTGCTCTTAGTACATTTTTTTAAATCACTACTGTGTGATTAATAAATGAAATGAAATGAAATGAAATAAATGTTTTTATTGTAATATAAAACTGGAATGTATATTCACAACTGAATAATAATTAATTTTTATGACTAAGCTTTTTTTACAGTTTCAGAATAAACTAACATCTTTTACATAATTTTTGTTAATTGGTCTACCTATATATACATTCATTTTAAAATAAATTACAGTATTAATTCAGTCGTATATTACTAACTATTTTCATTCATTTTATTTATTTACAGTTTCAACATTGGTTTCTGAATCATTATTGCATTTTTAATAAATATAATCCTCTTATTACATAATTTAACTCTCTATCTGGTGTTAAATACAATTTCACAATTTACATTATCACATTACATTAAATTGTACAACTTTTTTTTTAGGGTAGGGGGTGATACGCTACATAACCTTTCCTAATAAAGAGTTGAATTTTTTTCACCGGCGTTAAAATAAACTACAATAACAAATAATTGCTATCCGGAGAACTGAAAGGACTGACTCTAAATTTTACGTAGAGTCAAGGCTGTGAAGCACTGTTAAATAACTGCTGAAATCAACTGCTATAAACACTTCTCTTTAGAAGAATTGAATCGATTGCGTTAAACTCAACCTACAGCCGAGACAGTGAAACACTTTTAAATAACAGTCGAAATAAAGTGGGAAAAATATTATTTTTTCCTATTCTCTGTTCTATCTAAAAAAAATCAAATTTATTACTACAGTTCTTTTGTAAGTATCCACTCTGAAAGATAGTAACAATTGTCAAAAAAAAAAAGGTAGTTTTTTATTGATAAATTTTTTCACCAATCATGCTTATAATTTATATAGCTTTATATTACCAATCTCTCTGGTTTAGGGAAGCCTATACCAGGTCCATAAAACCCCGTCACAGGGTCCATGGCTAAGGGTAAAATGCAGCTTCACTTAAGCGAGGAACTACGAAGACTGACTAAACCTCAAGACCATGCTCTACGATCGTACTAGACCGGGACCTACGGCTTAAAGTGTATTCCGAACCACTAAAAGCATCCATGGCCTAGATCCGAACCCCAAACTTGTCATACCGCGTGCCACTAGCGGCCCTTCAGGCCCATATAGTTTTATTCTGCAATATATATATAAAAGACCATCATCAAAATAAAAGACCATCATCAATTTTATGACCATCATCAAAAATAATAATTGCGGCCTGATGGTCAATTGGCTGGCACCCCTGGCCTTTTGGCTCCACAGGCTTCAGGTTCGAATCCTGGTAGTGGTATGGATGTTTTTTAGTGATTCTCAATCCACTTTAAACTGTAGATCCCGGTTTGTTTAGCCCTTGTGTACACAAAATGACCGTAGAGCGACAAACCAAACTAAACGAATATTAATTATAATAAAAAAAAATTTCAATTCACCATTATCAGTATTATTTCAATTGTAAAAATAGTAAAAGTGATGATGTAATCTGAATAAATAAACTGAAATATAGAAAATGTAAGGCAATGATAATTTTCATGTAACGTTTTCAACTGTGAAACCTATCATATATTCAAAGAATTCTCTTTGAAATTATCCGCTAAGTATATAAAATTCTTGTAAATACAACGAATTATTTTGATAATGTTGAAAAAGATTTTTCTTAATTTGTTGAATTACTAATTAAGAAAACATTCATTATCAAAGTTGCTCAAATATTAAATATTTTACCATCTTATTAATGATAATAATTTAATTCACTGCTAAGTGCATTAAAATACGTTTTTACTCAGTTTGACGTAATTTTCTCATAACTTTCATCTAATTCAGTATTCATGAAAAAAAATTTCAAAATGCTATTTATTATTAACCTTGCCATTCGTGATCATGCGTTTAACGACGTCTCGAAATATGACCCCTGATGTAAGTCGTAAAGGGAGTCAAATCCCCCGGGTTGTAAAAGTCAGTCCTTAAAATCATGCGTGCATGTTTTAACCTCATTTCAAGGCATGCTCTAACCGAATAAAGTCTAGAACTCGTGCATCATTAAGGTGCCATTAGATTAAAACATGTGCTGTCTGATTTTATAAATATATTTAATTAGGCGTTTTATAGATGAGGATTAAAATAATTTTATTCATCCCGATAGGCTAAATTAAATTTTTACAATTATTATTCGCTTTGTGTCAAGATTTTTTTCATGTAATAGTTCATAAACACTTCAATTGTTGACGTATTTATTTATTTATTTGTTTTATTTGCTTAGAAGTTAAATAACATAATATTATAAAAGACTAAAAATAAGTTTTATATAATTTTTTATCTTTATATGTTACCCGTAGAGGACTGATAGCCGAGTAGCTAGCGCTCTGGCGCTCATTACTACAGGTTTCGTGTTCGAGTCACGGTAGTACCATGGATGTTTCTAGTTGTTCTGAATCCATTTTAAACCGTAGGTTCAGGTCTAATATGATCGCAGTCTTGAGGTTGAGTCAGTCTTCAGCCCTCGTGATTCCTCACTAAGAGTGAAGCTGCATATTATCCTTAGGCATTGCCCAGTCGCCTTCGACGGGCCTTCTATACCTGGTGTTGGCTTTCCTGCACCAGGGAGTTTGTAGTTTATATAATTTCATGTTACTAAACATAATTGGTGGAATAATTTATCAATAAAAAAAAAAAAGCTAAAATAAACTAATAAATAAATAATATAATAAAAGGAATAGAATTACGTCTCGTTCAACATATAAAACGTGACTTTTATTCTACGTAAGACTCACATTTTCATTACATTTATTTACATTACAACATTTGTACACATTACATCATTTGTGTTTTCATTCCATTATTTGCTGTGCCTACAATACTTAAAACATTTATCAACATCATGACCCATTCCTACACTTAACCTGTACCAACCTAACTACCTACAATAATGAGTATAACTTGTAATATGTATATCTTACAATCATAATTTGTAACATTTACTTATATAATACCTTACATCACTATCTAACCTGCACTATATCAAATGCTTAACCGTATTCTATTATAGTAACTGTACCTATATATTAACTAAACTCCCTGTAACGAATGCCTACAACAAATACTATAGACTTTTATCTGAAATATATTTTTTCGAATGTGGGGAACCAAACTTAAAAGTTATGTAGAGAAATCAAATTTCAGTTAACTTTCTTCTCCAGAAATAAGCCGGACTTCTCTGCATGCGTCCTTCATTAAAAGAGCAACCAGTGATTGATCCGTTCCCGGAATGGACTGGATAGTCCGGGCAGGTGTTTTCTCCCGGACATCGTGATAATCGTCCATCATTCTCCGGTTCACGTCACGAGATTATCTCCAGTTTGGATAACTTTAAAAAAGGGACTCCTATTTCAGTGCTGGCCAGATGTTTTGCAGATCAATGTAGTAGTTTCTGTCCTTTAGCGGACGGAAAAAGTTGCATGATTGGTCTCCTTAATTGCTTCTTTGGAGTCCCTTTGATGGCTGCTGGGTTATTTGACCAGGTGAGGAGAGTCCATAGATATCTCTTTTCATTTTTGGAGACAATTTGATTTGGGTTGTAATTTATAGTTAGGTTAGCATTAATAGTTTTTTTTTTTTTTTATACTTATGGGAGATGATTTTTTTATGTCATAGTTTTCTTTTTTGGGTGAATTTTTTATATGAAAGTTTCTCCTTTGCGAAACTTAGTGTTTGAAATTTGGGGCCTGATGGTCAAATGACTAGCGCTCTGACGCTAGATTCCACAGGTTTTGGGTTCGAGGACAGGCGGTGTCGTGTATGTTTGTAGTGGTTCGAATACGCTTTAAAACCTTAGAATCCGGTCTAATATAATCGTAGAGCGTTGTGTTCAGGTTGTATCGGTCTTCAGCCGTCGTGGTTCCTCCCTAAAAGTGAAGCTGCGTATTACCCTTAGTCATGGACATCATCTACGACGGGATCCTTTGGATCTGGTGTAAGTTTCCCTGAACCAGGGGGACAAGTTTAAAGGACAATAAGAACAAATGTTTGAAGTAGTAGTAGAAATGTTTGAAATTCGATTATACATTTTCTTTAATGTTCTTATAATAAATAAAAGATCATAGTCGTCAAATTAGTATATATGTAATAAATAAATATATAAAGAATTGGCTACCGGTTTATTTGACCAAGGAAGTTTGCTTTGTCGCTCTACGGTCATTTTGTGCGCACTTTAGGCTAATTAGACCGGGACCTACAATTTAACGCGGATTCCGAACCACTCGCACACATCCATGACACCGGCAGGATTCGAACCTGAAGCCTGTGATACCAAAGGCCAGAACGCTAGCCAATTGGCCACCAGGCCACATTTAACCAAGGAGGAGATCCATGAATGTGTCATTTGGTTTTGGGAAACAATCTGATTCGGGTTACATTTTGTAGTAATGTTAGCATTAATAGGTTTTTGATATTGTAATGTGTCAAATAAATATATAAAACAATTTCAATTTTTTAATAAAAATTATTTTGGATTTAATTGTTTAGAGAATTTTTTTACTCCTAAATGTAATAAAAACAAATCTTAATAATGGTGGTATAACTTTCTGTAACTTTTCAGTCCTACATATATTTACTCAATTCAAATGGTTTATAATTAGATTAATAAAAATGAAACTGAATTAATATAAATTATATGCCTTCTCTTTATAATGATTTTGACGGAAATTTTGATATAGTAAGTTTAAAGGTATTCAATTAAATTTTCGTTTATAATAAAGTTATATCTATTATTTTTTCAGATTTTTAAATTATTTTCGTCTGATCGATTTAAGAAATATATTTTAATTCAAACATCAAATAATTGTTTTTGAAACTGATTTTTACACTTTACTCAGCAGATAATGCATTTTGCATAGCATACTAGTTTAAGAAAATACATATTTTAGTAGCATTTCGAAGAAAATTTTGTGTCCCTCTAAATTGTTAGTGTATTTTTTTCTTAATAAAAATATCATACAAACCAAAAAGGAAACCATTTTGATATTTATACTATTATTTAATTGTAAATTCTCGTTAATAAAAAAAGACTCACTCATTATATTTTCTAAAAATAAATATGTTCATATTCTTTTATTCTCACTATAATCATTCCAAGCAAAACAATAAAACGTAACAAACTATTATTATAAAGTATTATTTACGCAACTGAACTCAAAAAAAGAAATGCAACGGAAACCATTTTAGACAGAGGGAAAAAAAAGCAAGAAACTGAGATTTAACAAGCCAAATGGGACGTAATAATCAAAATTTTTGATTATTTGCCAAATGAGGCAAACGGAGCCGAAGATCAAGAACAAAGACTCGCACAAAAATCGCAGAAAAAAAGAGAAACACGAAAGATAAAAAAGCAAAGCCGAGCAATAACTGGGCAACGGCCGGCCGAATGGACAACATTCAACAGTGATTGACAAAAACTTTTTTCTGCGTCGCTTACGTGAGGATTTGTATCATCGATTCCGGGAACAAATGTGTGCGGAACAGGTGACCGTGCACAAATTGAGTTACAGTAAATAGAGATCGCGTGTCTGCCTATTTGTCAATCGACACTTGCCATAGATTGACAATGCACGAATAGCGATGCAGTCTGCGATCTTGATCATTGGCGTTTTAGAATGATAAGTCTGGAATGACTGTCTACGGAATCGATTTGGGGGCCTGAATGGCCGAATGGTTAGCGCTCTGGCGCTCGGTCCCACAGGTTTCGAGTTCGAGTCCTGTGGCACCCGAGTCTCGGCGGTGCCATGGATGTTTGTAGTGGTTCGGAATCCACTTTAAACTGTAGGTCCCAGTCTGTTTAGCCAAGATGATCGTAGAGCGACAAACCAAACCGGAATCGATTATTTAAATGGAAGTTTTTTACAAATATTATCTTTTGTCGAATTTTTTTTTTTTTTACTTAAAATGTTTCGATTATTTATTCATTCGTTTAAAATTTTGTTGTGTACATTGATACATTTCGCATACAGATTTGAATTTTAAAATTTTCCACTTTTGCAACTATCAATATTCACGTATTTAAATCTCACTAATTTTAAAGAGTAAAAAGGCCCGATTCGTGTCTCTTGCAAAGCTGCCGCTGGTGAGCATTAGGGCAGAGTCGATTCGCTGGCGGTTTTGTGTTGTTTCTTATCCTACTTGGTAGACATCTAGACCAAGATCACGAACTCTTGTGGGCTCTTAGTGGAAGAGCAATGGGGCAGTTTCTGTTGTGATGGGACACCCGTATATTGGGCTCCATGATGCTGACTTTTTCACGGGGTAGGGTTGTTCCCTACTCCCAACGCTCTACACTAATATTAGACCCAGACATTGTTTTAAAAAAAAGGGGGAGACTGGATGGATTTTATGATGTTCAGCACCCTGCTCTGTTCGTCGGACTACCTGGTGGGAGTTTTCCGGTGTTTATCTCATACAATACGCAAATGCGGGGAAGTTCCTGGAAAAGTGCTGTCCTTTTCATTGCTCAAGGTAGAAGTGCCTTCCCTCCTTCCATGAGGGGCGGCCTGTTGGGCTCTGGCCTTTTGGGAACATAGGCTTCAGGTTCGAATATGAAAAGGCTGACCTCTTGGCCAAAGAGGGTTGTAAGTTACCACAGCCTCAATTTCCTTTACCCTTTCATCAATTTAGTTCTGAGGTAAAGAAGACAGACCCTTAAGACAAACTCCTTTCAACTGATAAAACGTGTCACATACTTGTTTCATCACTCCATCCCAATGGACGTGCAGTTTTTACAGCAAATTTTCGATTCTCGACAGGACGTTATTTTCTTAATAAACACTTTCACTTCAATGGTGTAGCTACTCATGATGTCTGTCCTTTGTATTTGACAACATGCGCTGCACTTGTTTTTATGACTTTTAACTCTGACAACTTTACCAAGGCTCAATTTTATTGGGCTGCTAGAGTTCTTGTGGCGGATGTCGCTGCAGTTTGATGTAGGAAAAAAATGTTTCGAATATTGGCGGGCCATAGATGTTTGTCAGTGGTTCTGAATCCACATTAAACGGTAGGTCCTGGTCTAATTAGCCTATTGTGTGCATAAATAAGCGTAGATCGACAAACCAAACCTTCCATGAGGATACAAAAACAACAACCTGATGACCAATATAGTGATGAAAGATACAAATTGTTTTTTAAACATTTTTCCTGGCAATTATGAATCATCTCCAAATGTTACTTCATTCATTCATAAAAACCTTTTAACAATGAAATGAGCGAAATATACCCAATTGCGAGCGAAAAGGACTGGACTGTTAATTTTCGTTTTGTAAAAATTCCACCGCAGGAAATTAAATAAATCTGGACCGATCTATTATTGCAGAACACGATACCAAAATGGCGACCCAGTCGCAAAAAAAATTCAAACTGGAAAGCTCATGACACCAGGAATTAGTCTGCTAAAAACTTCTTCGTGCTTCTCGCGGCAGTAGGCCTGAAATCAAACGCCGCAATCCACTGAGTAGTGAACAAAAACCTTTAACACTCGCTTGCAGTCACGCGAACCTACATGTCTGCTCATTTCACCTTTTTTTTCTTTCTGTAACACGAATCATACGCAACACACGAGGCCTGCACGGAAATTTTTCAAAGGTCATCTGCACTTTTGAGCCAAAATACTGAAAAAGGAGAAAAAAAAAGAAAAAAAAAATGTCTCGTATTTATTGACTTGACGTGATGGGTATAAAATACTCCAAATGACAGTTTTGATTTACTCCCAGAGCAAAGTGGTGGTTTGGGTGAAGCTATTCGGACTAAACTTATATGTGCTGTAGAAGATATAGAAGCTGTGTTAAATTAAACCACCTTTTAGCTTTGATGTTGATTAAAAGGTGCAATGGCAGCTCGCTTGATTTCGAGTTAATGTATTGGGAAAAGATTTTGTAAATGAAAAGGTTTGGGATATTGATATTTTTCTAAAAAAAATTCATTTTCTTTATCTGTTTTCATAAATCAAGAGATTTCAATGCGTATTTAATTAGACAAAAAGACAAATCTGAATCCTTCACTTAGTATTATTTATTTTATGGACTGAATATATTTTTAATTGTAAATTTATCTGCAAGCAACATATTGGCATTCATAATTTAAAGAAGTAATTTTAAAATCAAGCATTAATCGCAATGTTTGCTACCAAATTTTATATTTAATCTCATAATTTATGTGGTGGCCTGATGGCCAATTGGATAGTGCTATGGCCGGTACCATAGGCTTCAGGTTCGAATATTAGCAGGGGCATGGATGTTAGTGAGTTGTTAGTAATGGGGCCTGATGGCCGAGTAGCTAGCTCTCTGGCACTCGGTACCACCAGGTTTCAAGTTCGAATCATATGACCTTAGAGCGTCACACAGCCCAATTAGACTTCTCATCCACATCATTCCCAAACTGTAAAGGGTCAACTCAGTTCTGAGTGCAATGATGTGGTGTGGTGTAGTAGTAGTAGTAGTAGTAGTAGTGGTTCGGAATCCACGTTAAACTGTAGGTCCCAAAGACGCAAAGCTACATGTCTTATTTAATTTTTCTCCTTTAATACGAATAATACTCAACACAGAGGCTTGCATGAAAATTTTCAAAGATTATCTGCACTTTTGAGCGAAAATACTGAAAAAGACGAAAAAGAAAAAAAAAAAAAAAATTCCTGCATTTATTGACTTGGCGTGATGGGTATAAAATAACTCCGAATGACAGGTTTGATTTGACTCCCAGAGCAAAGTGGTGGTTTGGGCTTATAACTGTGTTGGATTAAACTTATGGTTTCGACCATCTTTTAGGTCTGCTGTTGATTAGAGGTGCAATGAATGGCAGCCAGCTTGATTCCGAGTTAATATATTGGAAAAAGATTTCGTAAATGAACAGAGGATAGAGTCAGTTTGGGATATTGATATTTTTCTAAAATATTAGTTTTTTTTATCTGTTTTTAATCTGCAGGTAAAACAAAGGGTAAAGATCAATTTTTCCATTGTGAAATGAATTACGTTAACCATGAATATTTTTCCCTTATTGCTTTAGCAGTAAATGTGTTTGAAATGATAAAGTTAATTTTAAATTTTTTTTATGAACTACAATGCAAACTAATCGTATTTCAATATTCCATATGTTTTTTTTTTTAATTATTTCAGGTTAATACTAAAAAATATGTTCGTCGATTCAGGTGGGAATAAATTATAAAATCGGAGTCTTTTTCTTTTTGGAATTTTTTTCATTTAATAATTATGCATACTGAAAAAGTTTTTTTACAATGTTTCATGTTATTATCTGGGATTGCCATTAAAAAAAACAAATTTATACATTTTTTTTGTTGCAAAAATCTTAAAACAAGTGATTTCAAATATTTAATTAAGCAAAAAAACAAATCTGAATCCTTAACTTATACTTTTATTAATTGAATATATTTTTAATTGTAAATTTCTCTGTAAGCGACATATTGGCATTCAAATAATTTAAATAAATAATGTTAAAATGAAACATGAATCACAATGTTTGATACCAAAATTTATATTTAGTCTCATAATTTGTGGAGCAGCTTGATGGCCAATTGGCTAGCTCTCTGGCCTTTAGTATCATATGCTTCAGGGGCGAATGTTAGCGGTGGCTTGGATGTTTGTGAATGGTTCGGAATCCACGTTAAACTGTAGATGTCAATCACGTAAAGCTACATGTCTGCTCATTTCATTTTTTTCCTGCTTTAACACGAATCATACGCAACACGGATCCCTGCACGAGAGTTTTTCAAAGGTCATCTGCACTTTTGAGCCAAAATACTGAAGAAGAAAAAGAAAAAAACTGTCCCGTATTTATCGACTCGACGTGATGGGTATAAAATAACTCCGAATGACAGGTTTGATTTACTCCCAGAGCAAGGTGGTGGTTTGGGCTTATAACTGTGTTGGATTAAACTTATTGTTTCGACCACCTTTTAGGTCTGCTGTTGATTAGAGGTGTAATTAATGGTAGCCAGCTTGATTCCGATTTAATGTATTGGAAAAAAGATTTTGTAAATGAAAGACGGATAGAGTCAGTTTGGGATATTGACATTTTTCTAAAAATTCATTTTTTTTTATCGGTTTTTAATCTACAAGTAAAACAAAAGGTAAAGATAATGTTATACATACGATATAAATACAATACGTGCTAATCGTATTTCAATATTCCATATATATATTTTTTTCTAATCATTTCAGATTAAATGCTAAAAAAAATCTGTTCGTCGATTCTGGTGGGAATAAATTGTAAAATCTGAGTTTTTCACTTTTTGGCATTTTTAAAATAATAATTATGCATACTTTATAACATGAAACATTCTAAAAAATTTTTTCATCTGGAACAAAACCAATTTATAAATTTTTTTGTTGTAAAAAGTCATGAAACAAGAGATTTCAAAGTGTATTTAATTGGGCAAAAGACAAATCGGAATCCTTAACTTATACTTTTATTTATTTTATTTAGTGAATATATTTTGAATTGTAAATTTCTCTGTAAGCAACATATTGGCATTCATAATTTAAATAAGTAATTTTAAAATCAAACATTAATCGCGATGTTTGCTACCAAAATTTATAATTTGTGTGGTGGCCTGTTGACAAATTGGCTAGCGCTCTGACTTTTGGTACCGCAGGTTTCTGTGTTACCACTGTTCTTCTGTGTACCACAAGTTCGGATGTTAGCGGTGACATGGATGTTTGTGAGTGGGTCGATATCCACGTTAAACTGTAGGTGGCAATCACGCACCGCTACATGTCTGTTTATTTCATTTTTTCCGTAATACGAATCATACGCGACACGGAGACTTGCACGAAAATTTTTAAAGCACATCTGCACTTTTGAGCCAAAATACTGAAAAAGGAGAGAAAAAAAAAAAAAAAAAAAAACTATCCCGTATTTATTGACTTCACGTGATGGGTATAAAATAACTCCGAATGACAGTTTTGATTTACTCCCAGAGCAAAGTGGGGGTTTGGGCTTATGACTGTGTTCGATTAAACTTATGGTTTCAACCACCTTTCAGCTCTGCTGTTGATTAGAGGTGCAATGAATGGCAGCTAGCTTGATGCCGAGTTAATGTATTGGAAAAAGATTTCGTAAATGAACAGAGGGGATAGAGTCAGTTTGGGATATTGATATTTTTCTAAAATATTAGTTTTTTTTTATCTGTTTTTAATCTGCAGGTAAAACAAAGGGTAAAGATCAATTTTTCCATTGTGAAATGAATTACGTTAACCATGAATATTTTTGTCTTACTGCTTTAGCAGTAAATGTGTTTGAAATGATAAAGTCAGTTTAAAAAAATTTTGTAAACTACAGTGCAAACTAATCGTATTTCAATATTACATATATTTTTTTTTTCTAATCATTTCAGATTAAATGCTAAAAAATCTGTTCGTCGATTCAGGTGGGAATAAATTATAAAATCTGAGTTTTTTTTTCTTTTTATCTGTTTTATTTAATAATTATGCTTAATAACATGAAACATTGTAAAAGAATTTTTATCTGGAAATGCCATTAAATCTTTCGAATCAAATTTATACAGTTTTTTTTTTTTTTTTTTTTTTATTGTTTTTAAAAACTCATAAAACAAAAGATTTCAAAGTAGTATTGGAAAGTGTATTTAATTATGCAAAAAGACAAATGGGAATTCTTAACTTAATCTTTTATTTTTTATTATTTATTTTATTTATTCAATATATTTTTAATTGTAAATGTGTCTGTAATCAGCATTTATTCACTGATAATTTAAATAAAGAATGTTAAAACTAAAAAAATATTTACAATGTTTGCTCCCAAAATTTATATTTAATTACATAATTTGTGTGGCTGCCTGATGGCCAATCGAATAGCGCTTTGGCCTTTGGTACCATAAGCTCCACGTTTGAATCCTGGCGGTGGCATGGATGTTTGTTGGTGGTTTGTAATCCTCGTTAAACTGTATGTCCCTGACTAATTAGCCCAAAGCATGCAGAGCGAGAATTATTCGCTTGTCTCGTCTCTCGTCTGGATGCAAGTTAACTGGAAATTGTGCGTAAATTAATGATATTTGAGTAAGTCATGTTATGCAAAATGTGTTACAAATTTATCAATGATTAAAGCTTTACAAAAAATTATTTTCTTAAGTAATTGGTTGTTCTTTTGTGTGTGTTATTAGCACCTTCGGTAAGAGGAGTATATTAAAGGCTTGTAACACTCCGGCATTTGATTGTGTGTGTGTGGATCTGCATGGCTTGGAAGCTCGACAATTTTCTACGCCCTGACTGGCTGGTTGGGCAGTGTATATTTAATTCAATTTTTGGCAATGATATCTATGTGTTTGGGCTATCAGATAGACATTGAATTGCAGATCATACACCTAAATTGCAAAACATATTTATATATAAGTGTGTGTAATACTTGTTCTTCTAATCCTAATGCAGCTGGCTATATAGATACAGTTAATCTTTTATGCCCTAAACAAGAGCTGCACCGCTGTTACTCATTGAGCACCTTCCAGGTGCCACGTGAAGATAGACTATGGACGCGAGTCGCACTATCCCCACAAAGTTCTACGATATCGATGGTATTGCCGGAACTCAAACCCAAAAACGTGTGATACGTGATAGCTAGCTCTGGACATAGTCACAGCCATCAGACCTGTGTGTGTGTGTGTGGGGGTGTGGGTGTGTGTGTGTGTGTGTGTGTGTGTGAACACAATTATCTCTAAATATTCCATACAGCGAGTCGTATGATGCACGTGTTTCTTGGTTCTCTAACAAACATAATTCTATTACAGAATTAATCATTCAAACTTCTGTCTCCAAAAATAATTCGAATAGAGAAAGAGATAATCTTTACACTTTCCTCGGAGGAGAGCAAGACGTTGCAAACCATCCGTTTTCCCCAAACTTTTCCCCCAAGAACAAAGTTGTCTTGAGTGTCAAACAGCACTTCCCAAATGGTTAGCGGAACTTTTCACCGGCGGCACCGTTTAACGGAAAGGGAAAAGCGGGAGCATTTTCCCGGGCTGTCCGGCCCCCAAAAGGTCTTTGTCATGCGCACCTGTAAAAGTGCATGCGAATAACTCATGGGGTTTTAATTAGTGCCTCCGGTGTAAGAGGGCACTCGGAGAGGCACTGGATTAGTGGAGGCGCCATTGAGGTTGCTGCGGTAATTAATTACTCGACAACAAATTCGTTTGCGGCGGCAATTGTTGCTGCTGCCAATCCAAAGGGGAAGGAGGGATTTGTATTGGCGGGATTCGGCGTTTCAGGGGGATTTGCTGCCACCCCCTATTAAATATTTGTATTGATTTCGACACTTTCCTTTTCTGCTACACCCTACCTCCCCCTGTTTGGAGATTAAAATGTTTCTCAAGAGTAAATAGGCACGCGTTGTTGTCGAAGGAGGATAAAAGCAGATTATGGAATGTTGAGGTTCTTTGTTGGGTCTCAAAAATAGGGTTACTTAAGGTTACACAGTGGGAATAGGAGGGATTCTGAGGATATGCTTGCTATGTGTTGCGTCAATTTATTTCTGTTTGTTCCTAAAGTTCAGGAAGTTTTAAAAAAGTTGTTTACATGAATGAATTATGGTTTACCTTATGTAAATGAAAGTAAAATAGGAAATATTTTTTCTAATTATTAAGATTCTAGCTGCGAATAGAAGGAATCTTTTTGTAAATTTAATTTTCGTTTATAATTCAAGAAGCTCATAGTTTCTTGGAGTTTTAGAAACTATAAAAGTGTAATTACATTCTTATATTTCTGACTTTTAAATAGATGTAAATTATAATAAGGTCATTATGTAATGTCGGAGACTTTGTTGGTCTGAAATAAGGTGTTCAGCAAATCTGGGAATAAAGGATAGGTGAAATTCTAAGGGTACTTTTTATATGTTCTGTAAATTATTTGTTTGTCAAAAAGTTCAGGAAGTTTTTTAAAAACTATAAAAGTATAATTTATTCATATTAGTCTCATCGTTATATAAATGAAGATAAAATTAGAAATATTTTCTTCCTACTATTATAAAATATGTGGACAAAATTGCAACAGAAGGATTCTAAGCCTTTTTTTTTGTAAATTGTATCCTTCTTTCGGGATTCAAGAATGCATAGCTTTTTGAAGTTTTAGAAACAATGATAGTTCAATTAATTCGCAGGTTTCCTTGCTTCTTTAAATGGAAGTAAATTATGATAAGGACATTATGTAATAGTAGAGTCTTTGTTAGTCTGATATAAGGTGAGCAGCAAATCTGGGAATGAAGGATAGTTGAGATTCTGTTGTTGTTTTAATACTGGGATGGCAATACAGGGACAGTAAACATTTATGCCGAAGCCAAGTGCTGCACCACCTGTGCCTCATCTAGCACAACCCAGGGGGCACGTGTAGCTTTTAGATAGGCTACGCGACGCGAGTCACACTACCCCCGCAACGCTATACGATCCTATTAGACCGAGACCTACGATTTAAAGTGGATTCCTCACCACTACAAGCATTCATGTTCCGCTGTACTCGAACCCAAAATCCTGTGGTACCCAGGGCCAGAGCGGTCAACACTCGGCCATCAGGCTACTATATTTGTGTGTCGCTGGCCTGATGTCCAATTGGCTGTCGCTCTGCCCTTTGGTACCACAGGCTTCAAGTTCGGATCGTGACGTTGACATGAATGTTTGTGAGTGGTTCAAAATCGTCGTTAAACAATAGGTACCACTCTATTTAGACTAAAGTGTGCAAAAAACTGACCGTAGAGCGACAAACCACAACTATAACCTCTCTATCTCTACCCACCATAAACCTAACCTCTATCTCTAAACTTTTCAATCAGCAAGTCGTATGGTATTTTTTCCTTTTAGCCATACGTGTTTCTTGATTCTTTAACAAACATACTGGATTGCTTGAATTTCTATTACTGAATGGACCATACCAACTTGGGTCGCCAAAAATAATTCGAATAGAGAGAGAGAGAGCAATTTCAATTGCTATTTCCTTGCTTGCTTGCAATTTTCTCGAAGGAGAAAGCAAGACGGCGAAACCATCAGTTCTCTCCAAACTTTTCACCCCAACAACAAAGTTGTCTTGAGTGTCAAACAGCTCTTTCCAAATGATTAGCGGAACTTTTTTCTCCGGCGGCGCCGTTTAACTGGAAAGCGAAAAGTGCGAACATTTTCCCGGGCTGTCCTGCCCCCAAAAGGTCTTTGTCATGCGCACCTGTAAAAGTGCACGCGAATAACTCAGGGGTTTTAATGAGTGCCTCCGGTGTAAGAGGGCACTCGGAGAGACACTGGATTAGTGGAGGCGGCATTGAGGTTGCTCCGATAATTAATTACTCAACAACAAATTCGTTTGCGGCGGCAATTGTTGCTGCTGCCCCTCCAAAGGGGAAGGAGGGATTTGTATTGGCGGGATTCAGCGTTTCGGGGATTTGCTGCCACCCAGTATTAAATATTTGTATCGATTTCGACACTTTCCTTTTCTCCTACGCCCTACCTTCCTACCTCACTCTGGTTGGAGATTAAAATGTTTCTCAAGAGTAAATAGGCGCGCGTTGTTGTCGAAGGAGGATGAAAGCAGATAATGGAATGTTGAGGTTCTTTGTTGGGTTTGAAATAGGGTTAGTTACGGTTAGAGAGTGGGAATATAAGGATTCGGAGGATATGCTTGCTATGTGTTGCGTCAATTTATTTCCGTTTGTTCCTAAAGTTAAGGAAGTTTTAAAAAATTCTAAAAGTATATTTAATTCGTATTAATCTCATCCTTATGTAAAAGTAAAATACGAAACATTTCCTTTGTCCTATCATTAAAAAAATATGGACAAAATTGCAAATAGGATAATAAACATATTTTTTATAAATTTTATTGTTCGATTGGAATTTAAAAGTTCATAGCTTCTTGAAGAGAATGAAGCAATGATATTTTCCTGGCTTCATTTAAATAAAAGTAAATTAATATTATGTGATGTTAGGTTCTTTGTAGGTCTGAAATAGTGTTACGGCCGGCAGTGGGAATAAAAGGGCTTCAGAGGGTGCTTGTTGTGTGTTTCGTAAATTATTTCTGTTTGTTACAAAATTCAGGAAGTTAATTAAATATGCTTTCATAATTTTTTTTAATGTTATTCTCTGCTTCATATAGATGAAAGTAAAATACGAAATATTTCCTTCGTCTTATTATAAAATATGTGAACAAAATTACAAATAGGATTCTAAACATGTTTTATATAATTATTGTTCGATCGTAATCTAAGAAATTCGTAGTTTCTTGTAGTTTTAGTAACAATGAGAGTTTAATTCGTTAGTTTCCTAGCTTCTTTAAATGAAAGTAAATGATAATAAGGACATTATGTAATGTCGAAGTCTGTTTATATGAAATAAGGTGTTTGGCAAATCTGTGGATTAAAGGATAGTTGAGATTCTGTTGTTGGTCTAATGCAGTTGGCAATACAGAGGCAGTAATCTTTATGTCATAAGCAAGAGCTGCACCACTATTACTCAACGAGCATTACCCAGGGGGCATGTGTAGCTTGAAGGTTGGCTACTGATGTGAGTAACACTTCCCCCACACCACTCTACGATCCTATTAGACCGGGACTTATGGTTTAAAGTGGATTATGAGCCACTACAAACATCAATGGTACCGCCGGAACTCGAACCCAAACACTGATGGTACCGAGCGCTAGGCACTAGACACTCAGGCCACTGTGTGTGTAACACAATTATCTCTAAATTTTCAATCAGCAAGTCTTATGTAATTTCTTTTTCTTTTAAGACACACGTGTGTCTGGGTTCTTCAACAAACGTACGGGAATGCTTGAATTTCTATCACTGAATTGACCATCCATACTTCTGTCGCCAAAAGTAATTCGAATAGAGAAAGAGAGAATCTTACTACACTTTCCTCGGGGAGAAAGCAAGACGGCGAACCATCAGTTCTCTCCAAACTTTTCCCCCAACAACAAAGTTGTCTTGAGCGTCAAACAGCACTTCCCAAATGATTAGCGGAACTGCTTTTCTCCGGCGGCGCCGTTTAACGGAAAGGAAAAAGTGGGAACATTTTCCCGGGCTATCCTGCCCCCAAAGGTCTTTGTCATGCGCACCTGTAAAAGTGCACGCGAATAACTTAGGGGTTTTAATTAGTGCCTGCGGTGTAAGAGAGCACTTCGGAGAGGCACTGGATTAGCGGAGGCGCCATTGAGGTTGCTCCGGTAATTAATTACTCCACAACAAATTCGTTTGCGGCGGCAATTGTTGCCGCTGCCCCTTTTGAAAGGGGAAGGAGGGATTTGTATTGGCGGGATTTCAGCGTTTCGGGGGGATTTGCTGCCACCCCGTATTAAATATTTGTATTGATTTCGACACTTTCCTTTTCTCCTACACCCTACCTACCTCCCACCGTCGGAGATTAAAATGTTTCTCAAGAGTAAATAGGCGCGCGTTGTTGTCGAGGGAGGATGAAAGCAGATTATGGAATGTTAAGGTTCTTTGTGGGGTCTGAAATAGGGTTAGTTAAGGTTAGAGAGTGGGAATAGAGGGATTCTGAGAAAGCTTGTTATGTGCTTCGTTAAATTATTTCTGTTTGTTCCAAAAGTTCAGGAAGATTTAAAAAGTTATAAAACCATAATTCATTCGTGTAAACCTCCTGTAAATGAAAGTAAAATACGAAATATTTTCTTCTAATTATAAAATATGGGGACAAAATTGCGAATAGAAGGATTTTCTTGTAAATTTAATTGTTCGCTTAGAATTCAAGAAGTTCATAATTTCTTGTAATTTTAGAAACAATAAGAGTGTAATTGCATTTGGATATTCCTGGCTTTTAAATAAATGTAAATTATAATAAGGACATTATGCAATGTCGGAGATTTTTATTGGTCAGAAATAAGGTGTTCGACAAATCTAAGAATAAAGTTGAAATTCTAAGGGTACTTTTATATGTTCTGCAAATTATATGTTTGTCCGAAAGTTCAGGAAGTTTTTTAAAAAAATTATAAAAGTATAATTCCTTTATATTAGTCTCGACCTCATAGAGATGAAAGTAAAATAAGAAATATTTTCTTCCTACTGCTATAAAATATGGGGACAAAATTGCGAATAGTAGGATTCTAAGCATTTTTTGTTCTTGTAAATTTTATTGTTCTTTCGAATTCTAGAATTTCATAGTTTCTTGTAGTTTTAGAAACAATGATAGTGTAATTAATTCGCAGGTTTCCTGGCTTTTTTAAATGAAAATAAACTATAATAAGGATGTTGTGTAATATTCGAGTCTTTGTTAGTTTGATATAAGGTGTTCAGCAAATCTGGGAATAGTGAATAGTTGAGATTCTGTTGCAGCTTTTCGTGCAGCTGGCAATACAGAGACAGTTATATGTATGCCCTAAGAAAGGGCTGTACCGTTGTTACTCATCTAACAATACTCAGAGGGCACGCATAGCTTCAAGATAGGCTACAGACGCAAGTAACACTACCACCACAATCCTATTAGACCGGAACCTGTGGATTCCGATTCGATTAAAGTGGATTCCGAACCACTACAAACATTCATGGCTCCGCCGGCATTCGAACCCGAAACTTGTGGTACCGAGCGCCAGAGCGCTAGACACTTGGCCATCCTGCCCCTATGTGGTGTGTGTTGTGTGCAACACAATTATCTCTAAATTTTCAATCAGCAAGTGGTATGTTATTTTCTTTTCTTTTTAGACACACGTGTCTTGATTCTTCAACAAACATACAGGATTGTTTGAATTTCTATTACTGAATTGACCATTCAAACCTCTGTCGACAAGAGAAGAGAGAATCTGTTTGAAAAGAGAGAGAGAATCTTGCTACATTTTCCTCGGAGGAGAAAGCAAGACGGCGAACCATCAGTTCTCTCCAAACTTTTCCCCCAACAACAAAGTTGCCTTGAGTGTCAAACAGCACTTCCCAAATTATTATCAGAACTTTTCTCCGGCGGCGCCGTTGAAGAGAAAAGGGAAAAGTGGGAACATTTTCCCGGGCTGTCCTGCCCCCAAAAGGTCTTTGTCACGCGCACCTGTAAAAGTGCACGCGAATAACTTAAGGGGTTTTAATTAGTGCCTCCGGTGTAAGAGAGCACTCGGAGAGACACTGGATTAGTGGAGGCGCCATTGAGGTTGCTCCGGTAATTAATTACTCAACAACAAATTCGTTTGCGGCGGCAATTGTTGCTGCTGCCCCTCGAAAGGGGAAGGAGGGTTTTGTATTGGCGAGATTCAGCGTTTCGGGGATGATTTGCTGCCACCCCGTATTAAATATTTGTATGGATTTCGACACTTTCCTCTTCTCCCCACACCCTACCTTCCTATCTCCCTGGTGGAGATTAAAAATGTTTCTCAAGAGTAAACAGGCGCGTTGTTATCGAAAGCAGATTATGGAATGTTGAGGTTCTTTGTTAGGTCTCAAAAATAGGGTTAGTTAAATTTGAATAGAGGGATTCTAAGGATGCTTGTTATGTGTTTCGTAAATTATTTCTGTTTGTTCCAAATATTCAGGAAGTTTTTAAAAAAAAATTATAAACGTACAATTAATTCATATTAATCTCGGCCTCATATAGATGAAAAAATATAAATTTTTTTTTTTTTCGTCTTATTATAAATTACGTGGAAAAAAAAAATTGCGAATAGAAAGATTCTAAGCATTTTTTTCATGTAAATTTTATGGTTCTTTCGGGATTCAAAAGTTCATAGCTTCTTGAAGTTACTGAAACAATGGTAGCGTAATTGGCATTTTCCTGGCGGCTTCTTTTAAATAAAAGTAAATTAGGATAAGAAGATTATGTAATGTTAGGTTCTTTGTTGGTCTGGAATAAGGTGTTCGGCAAATCTGGGAATAAAGGGTAGTTGAGATTCTGTTGTTTTTCTATTGCAGCTGGCAATACAGAGACAGTTAATCTTTATTGTCATAAGCAAGGGCTGCATCGCTGTTACTCATTGAGCATTACCCAGGGGGTCGTGTAACTTGAAGAAAGTATACAGACGCTATTAATACTACCACTACGATGCTGTACGATACTATCAGTCCGTAGTCGTACGGTTTAAAGAGGGTTCCGAACAACCCCAAACATTCATTGCGCCACTGGGAACCTCAAAGCCTGTGGTACCGAGCGCCAGAGCTTCACGCTCGGCCGTCGTGTGTGTGTAACACAAGTATCTCTAAACTTTTCAATCAGCAACTCTTATTTTATCTTTTAAAGCCCACGTGTTTCTTGGTTCTTTAACAAAAGTACGAGATTTGTTGAATTTCTATTACTGAATTGGCCATTCAAACTTGTGTCGTCAAAAATAATTCGAAT
The DNA here is from genome assembly GCA_021605095.1 of Caerostris extrusa. Lineage (NCBI taxonomy): Eukaryota > Metazoa > Arthropoda > Arachnida > Araneae > Araneidae > Caerostris > Caerostris extrusa. The sequence continues at coordinate 41,876 of BPLR01020209.1, read as the reverse complement.
AAAGAGAGAATCTTACTGCACTTTGCTCGCAGGAGAAAGCAAGACGGCGAAACCATCAGTTCTCCCAAACTTTTCCCCCCAACAACAAAGTTGTCTTGAGTGTCAAACAGCACTTCCCAAATGATTAGCGGAACTGCTTTTCACCCGCGGAGCCATTTAACTGAAAGGGAAAAGTGGGAAACATTTTCCCGGGCTGTCCGGCCCCCAAAAGGTCTTTGTCATGCGCACCTGTAAAAGTGCAAGCGAATAACTTAGGGGTTTTAATTAGTGCCTCCGGTGTAAGAGGGCACTCGGAGAGGCACTGGATTAGTGGAGGCGCCATTGAGGTTGCTCCGGTAATTAATTACTCAACAACAAATTCGTTTGCGGCGGCAATTGTTGCTGCCCCTCCAAAGGGGAAGGAGGGATTTGTATTGGCGGGATTCAGCGTTTCGGAGGGATTTGTGGCCATCCCGTATTAAATATTTGTATCGATTTCGACACTTTCCTTTTCTCCTACACCCTACCTCCATCCTCCCTGGTGGAGATTAAAATGTTTCTCAAGAGTAAATAGGCGCGTTGTTGTCGAAGGAGGATGAAATGTTAAGCAGATTATGAAATGTTAAGGTTCTTTGTTGGTTAGAGGCGACACTGGGAATGGAAGGATTCGGAGAAGGCTTGTTATGTGTTTCCTAGTTAAATTATTCCTGTTTGTTTCGAAATAAGTTCGGATTCTTGGTTGGTCCGAAATAAGGTGTTCGGCAAATCTGTCGAATAAAGGATAGTTGAGATTCTGATGTTGTCTAATGCAACTGGCAATGCAGAGACAGTTAATCTTTATTGTCATAAGTAAGGGCTGCATAGCTGTTACTCATTGAGCACTACTCAGAGGGCATGTAACTTGAAGTTAGGCTACGGACGCGAGTCACACAACGCTCTACGATCCTATTATACCGGAACCTACGGTTTAAAGTGGATACCAAACCACTAAAAACATCGATGGTACTGCTGGGATCGATGAATCCAATCACCGGTGGTGCAGAGCGTTACGCATTGGACACTCAGGCTGCTGTGTAACACAATTATCTCTAAATTTTTCAATCAGCAAGTCGTATGTTATTTTTTTTTTTTTTCTGTTTAGACACACGTGTTTCTTGATTTTTTAACACACGTACGAGATTGGTCAATTCAGTAATAGAAATAGAAACATTCAAACCTCTAACGCCAAAAGTAATTCGAATAGATAGTGAGAGAGAATCTTACACTTTCCTCGGAGGAGAGAGCAAGACGTCGCAAACTATCAGTTCTCCCCCATCAACAAAGTTGTCTTGAGTGTCAAACAGCTCTTCCCAAATGATTAGCGGAACTTTTCTCCGGCGGCGCCGTATAACGGAAAGGGAAAAGTGCGAAACATTTTCCCGGGCTGTCCTGCCCCCGAAAGGTCTTTGTCATGCGCACCTGTAAAAGTGCACGCGAATAACTTAGAGGGTTTTAATTAGTGCCGCCGGTGTAAGAGGGCACTCAGAGAGGCAGTGGATTAGTGGAGGCGCCATTGAGGTTGCTCCGGTAATTAATTACTCAACAACAAATTCGTTTGCGGCGGCAATTGTTGCTGCTGCCCCTCCAAAGGGGAAGGAGGGATTTGTATTGGCGGGATTCAGCGTTTCGGGGGGATTTGCTGCCACCCAGTATTAAATATTTGTATCGATTTCGACACTTTCCTTTTCTCCTACACCCTTCCTACTTCTCCCTGGCGGAGATTAAAATGTTTCTCAAGAGTAAATAGGCGCGCGTTGTTGTCGAAGGAGGATGAAAGCAGATTATGGAATGTTAAGGTTCTTTGTTGTGTCTCGAAATAGGGTTAGTTAAGGTTAGACAGTGGGAATAGAGGATTTTAAGGAGGCTTGTTATGTGTGTTCGTATAAATTGTTTCTGTTTTTTACGAAGTTCATGAAGTGTTTTAGAATTTATAAGAGTATTATTCATTCATATTAGTCTCAGCCTTATACGAAATATTTTGTCTTATAAAATATGTGGACAAAATTGTGAATAGAAGGATTCTAGGTAAATTTTATTGTTCGTTTGGAATTCATGAAGTTCATAATTTCTTGAAGATGTTGAATTGTTAGATTATTACAATTATTATATAATAATTATAAATTATATAATGCAATTAATTCGATGTTTCGGGGCTTCTTTAAATGAAAGTAAATTATGATAAGAACATTACATAATGTCAGGAGTCTTTGTAGGTCTGAAATAAGGCATTTGGCAAATATGGCAGTAAAGGATATTTGGGATTCTTGAGGTACTTATGTGTTTCTTATATTATTTCTGTTTGTCCAAAAATTCAGGAAGTTTTTTTAAAAAAATATGAAAATATAATTCATTCGTATTAGTCTCGATCTCATAGAGATGAAAGTAAAACACGAAATATTTTATTCCTAGTATTATAAAATATCTGGACAAAATTGCGAATGGAGAGATTCTAAGTATGCTTTTTGTAAATTTTATTTTCTATCGGAATTTAAGAAGTTTATAGTTTCTTGTAGTTTTGGAAACTATAAGAGTGTAATTAATTCGCATATTTCTGGCTTCTTTGAAATAAAAGTAAATTATGATAAGGATATTATGTAATGTTAGGTTCTTTGTTGGTCTGAAATGATGAGATTGATAAAACTTGGAATAGAAGGGTTCTGTAGTTGCTTGTCATACTCATTTTGCTATCTATTCAAATTCATATTTAACGTACAAATCTTAAAAATTATAAGAATATGATTTAATCTCGTATATCTTGTTTTTTTTTTACTCTACAAGCAAAAATTGAATTAAAGTCATCTTGCTGTATTGTGTGATCTGGTAAACAAACCATTCTGACACAATGTATGGATATCAGAAGAATTATGTATGGATATCAGAAAAATTATGTATAGATATCATGAATGGATATCAGAATTACTTCAGATCACAATGTATGTATATTATGGATGGATGTCAGAATTGCTTCATATCGCAATGGATGGATATCAGAATTGCTTCATATCGCAATGGATGGATATCAGAATTGCTTCATATCGCAATGGATGGATATCAGAATTACTTCAGATCACAGCGTATTTATATCAGAATTACTTCAGATCGCAATGGATGGATATCAGAATTACTTCAGATCACAGCTTATTTATATCAGAATTACTTCAGATCACAGCGTATTTATATCAGAATTACTTCAGATCACAGCGTATTTATATCAGAATTACTTCAGATCACAATGTATGGATATCAGAATTATTTAGTTCACAATGTATGGATATCAGAAGAATTATTTATGGATATCAGAATTATTTCAGATCACAATGTTTGGATATTCAGATGGATGGATATCAAAATTGCTTCAGATCACAATGGATGGATATCAGAATTGCTTCAGATCACAATGGATGGATATCAGAATTGCTTCAGATCACAATGGATGGATATCAGAATTGCTTCAGATCACAATGGATGGATATCAGAATTGCTTCAGATAACAATGGATGGATATCAGAATTGCTTCAGATCACAATGGATGGATATCAGAATTGCTTCAGATCACAATGGATGGATATCAGAATTGCTTCAGTTCACAATGGATATCAGAATTACTTCAGTTCACAATGTATGGTTATCAGAAGAATTATTTATGGATATCAGAATTATTTCAGATCACAATGTATGGATATCGGAATTACTTCCAGAATATAATAAACGGTTGCTTCCGTTTTAAGGTTAAAAGGCGATATGTTTGAAACATTTAGTGCTTAATTACACGATTTGTAAAATGACACCGAAAATAAAGTAAACCCAAAAGGTATTTTTCATCTTTTCGCTCAATTTCATTAATATATAATTTAAAAAATACTCTTAAAATTTGCATCCTTTTTAAAAGAATAATATTTGATTAAAAATATTTCTTTTGCCAGTATTTTTCGCCGATATACATATTTTATGAAATTATCACAAATGAAGATCATTGTATTAACGACTTTGAACTTATTTTTGTATGTATAAATAATTCAGTCCCGCCTTCTCAATTTTGTATTCCATTACCATGGTTAAATATTAAAGGTCATAATCCAAGTTTAGCAAAACAAGTAGAAACCTGACATTTATTTCCAGATTAACAAGATAATTTCAAAATATTTCAATTCTCTTATGCTTTAATTATGCGTAATAATTCGTTTTCAAAGCTTTTAACTCCTACGTTTGAAACAATTATTCCATTTCGGTACAAATATTTTCAAACTAATGTAAATAATTATTAATAATTAAGTAAATAGTAAATCTAAAAAAATTACGTAAATAGTATTGATAATTAAATTAATTGATGCATTTCCGTTATAAACATCTTGTTTATTTCATATGCTCATTTATTCATATTGTTTTTATACAGAAGGGGTGAGGAGGTTTGATTCTGAGGTAATACATTAATTTACGATTCCGTATTCAGAATTACTTAAGAACAATTGAAAAATTTAATTATTTTGTCACAGAATTCTGAAATGTCTAAGGAGGCCTGATGGCCGAGTGACTGGCGCTCGGTACCACAGGTTTCAGATTCGAGTCCCGGTGGGCCATGGATGCTTGTAGTGACACGGAATCCATTTTAAACAGTAAGTCCCGGTTTCATTTGACTGTACAGTGTAGTGATGGTAGTGTGACTCGCGTCCGTAGCATATCTTCAAGCAACATGTGACTCCTGGGTAGTGCTAAATGAGTAGCAGCTTTCGTCTGCGAAGCCCACATGACATGCCTTCAAGGGTAGTTTGGGGCCTGGTGGCTAGAGATCTGGCGCTCGGTACCACAGGTTTCTGATTCGAGTCCCGGCGGGGCCATGGATGCTTGTAGGGACTTGGAATCCACTTTAAAATGTAGGTCCCGGTCTGCTTAGCCCTTTTGAGCACAAGATGACCGTAGAGCGACAAACCAAACCAATCAAGGCTAGTTTGTGTTGGGCTGCTCGCAGGGAAATGGTCAATACGACCCAGTCCTCGACGTAATTGAAAAATTATATTTTAAAAACACTAAAAAACACGCTTTTAGAGTTAATCAAACAAAAAAAAGTAAAAAAAAATTGTTAACGCAAGAATAAAATGACTGACGAGAAAATGAATGTCACTGTTCTGAAAAGCGTGGGGTGCTTTGTCTGACATTTTTAAACTTAACTCTGCATTTCGAATGAAACTAGTGAAAAATTATAACGATTGATATCGAGCACCCCACGGTTTTATTTAGAACAGTGACATTCATTTTCTCGTCAGTAATTTTATTCTTGCGTTAACAATTATTTTTTACTTTTTTGTTTGATTAACTCTAAAAGCGTGTTTTTTAGTGTTTTTAAACTATAATATTTAAATGAGGTCTCGATCCGGAGGACAAGAACTATAGTACTAACAATAATTTAATTGTGAGTAAAACAAAGGCTAAATGCGAATAGGTCGAGCCAGCCAGGATTCGAACAGGGAATCTCCCGATCCGTAGTCAGGCGCGTTATCCGTTGTGCCGCTGTCCCACGTAGGTTTGAATGTCTTGGGTACTTTCATTCTAGATGGGTTAAATTGATCTTCGTAAGTTAAAATAAACCTATCCTAATCATGATGAGATAATAAACTTATCAAAATATTTTAATGTCGTCGGTCCTTGATAAGTCTACAACGTTTAAATTAAATCGGATCGCTTAAAGTAGGGCAAAAATCGAGCCCAAAGAGTCAGTTACAAACAAACACACAGGTGAAACTAATAAAAGCGTATTTAAAAAAACCCTTACAGAATCTCGATTGCTTCCGATTTAAGGTTAAAAGGTGACATGTTTGAAAAAAAAAAACATTATGTTATAACAATATAATTTGTAAAATTAATAAATATTGTAAAATTTGTTATAATATTATAATTTGTGTTTAAAAATTTTAATTACACAATTTGTAAAATGACACCGAAAATATAGTTAAACAATATTTTAACCCATAAAGTATTTTTTCATCTTTTCGCTTAATTCCATTAATAAATAATTTAAATTTTCTCAAATGCCTTTAACATTTGCATCTTTTTTTTAAGAATAATATTGAATTAAAAAATATTTCTTTTACCAGTATTTCTCCCCGATATTCATATTTATAAAATTATCGCAAATGAAGATAATTGCATTAACGACTTTGAACTTATTTCTGTGTGTATAAATAATTCAATTCCGCCTTCTGAATTTTGTATTCCATTACCATAGTTAAATATTAAAGGTCGTAATCCAAGTCAGCAAAACAAACAGAAAACCCGTCGTTACTTCAGAAGTATTTCCAGATAAACAAGATAATAATTTCAAAACATTTCTATCCTCTTATGTTTTATTAAATTAATGTATTACGGGATTAAAAATAAGGGTGCAAAGAAATTCCAGCCTTTGTTCAAAAAAAAAAGTAAAGGAAAGGAGAATTAAAAGTAAATAATTACCAAGAATACTAAATTATGTATTTATTCAAATATATACCAGAAATAAATAAATATGTAATTGCTAAACAAATTATAAATTTGAAAAATGTGAATAACGAATTCATTTCTCCTTTGTAGACAAAATATATTTTTAAGAATTCCTTTAAATTGAGAAATTATTTTAAACATATTATAATCTTTTCATAATTTATAAATTCAAAATTATTTGCAATTTACTTAAACAAACAGGTCTTTAAATAATATATAAATATTTTTAATTAAAGATATTAAATAAAAACAAAAAAAATAGGTATTTATGTTTGTAATGCTCAATATATATTTAAAATAAAATAATTTTTTATAACATTCTGCAATTTTCGATCAATTTAATTTACATTAATTAGTATAATAGTGAATGTGAAATTTTTTAAAATTTTTAAATCTAAAATACTAATTAATAAAAATTAAAATTATTTTTATTCTAATTAAAATTTCTCCAAACGACGTTTCCTTCCCTATAATGCCGCTCCTTTTTTATTCCATCCGACTTGGAAGATCGCCAATTTTCCACTCTATCGGTGGTCGGTCTATGCTTAATATTTTTAAATATTTTAATCATTTTTGAAATACATAATTAATTATAAGATTAAAAATTTTCTAAAAAAAAAAATTATGATTTATTCATAAAGAATAGTGCTTAGCACTCAGGTGAATCAAATTTTGTCAATATTAAAAAATAATATCTCTTCGGCCCAGAAATTCTAGAAATAAGTAAGGCTGAAGATATCATGAGATATTTTTTAATAGGGAACATCATTTTAATTTATTTCTCTTACTCTCATTCTATAAATGGTGACGAGTTTACTACTATTACTACAGCACACCGCAGATCACTGTGACGACTAGAGCTGAGTTGCCGCTTTACTGTTTGGAAATGATGTGGGTGTGAAGACTGACTGAACTCTACGTGAACGTGATACTGTACAGTCATATGAGACCGGGACCTACGGTTTAGAGTGTTTTCCGAACCACTACAAACATTCATGGCACCACCGAAATGTGTGGCACCGAACGCCAGAGGCTAGACACTCGGCCCAAAAATTTTCCCACGCCGAAAATCGAACCTGGATCTTCTGGATGACGAGTTTAATATCTTCTGGGAGAATTCTCAGTCAATTGCCCACTTTTCAGTAGAGCCAATTCGGAACTGCCTCTCAGCATGATAAAAGGCTTGACCGTGCGAGGCACTTGGTCAAATTCTTAACCAAGTCTACTCATTTTCAAAGACGTGTCTATGGCATAGCTTCCCACTAGCGTTGCCGAATAGATATTATGTAGCATGTTAAATAGCTTACACTGTTTGATGAGTGTAGCTATTTCATTTCGATTGTTTTCTCAATAAATTTGTCCTTTATCTTACGCTCCATACTTGTCGGAGAACAGGCTGAAATAGCCCAATATAGGGGGATTTACAGAATAATAAAATTGTGAAATCGGAAAATTTATATTGGCTTGCTGGCTTATGATTTAATCAATACTTATATTGCATCATAAATTCTTATAGGCTGTAAAATAAAATAAAATAAAATTTTGTGAGAGTGTATTCAATATATCGATAATTTGCTCGTGATTTACTCCCATTTTATTGGATAGAAAGATCTCAAAACACGCACACATGGGAACTGTTTAATCTTGAAGTAATTTTTTTTTTAACTGAGATAAAAATAATTTATGTTATCAAATTATTTTGAGAGGTCTTAAAATGAATAAATTCGTCTGTAATCAAATCTATGATATCGTAAATGCAGTGTTGTATATATAATATGATTTTCGTTTGTTAAACAAATAAATAGCAGTTAGGAAATTTAATTTTGATTATATAATCATAAATAATAAGCAATTAAGCAAAAGATTTAATTTATACGATTTTTACGATTATATTTATATATTCGCTAGAAATTTTTAAGTTTCACACAGATTACAACTATGAATTATGATGCCCTAAAGATGCTACAATCACTAATTGATATTTCTTCATAATTGGTTTGTCGCTCTACGGTCATTTTTTGCTCACTTTGGGTTAATTAGATCGGGACTTACAGTTTAACGTGGATTCCGAACCACTCACAAACATCCATGCCACCGCCGAAATTCGAACCTGAAGCCTGTGATACCAAAGACCAGAGATTCCTTCATAAAACAATTTAGAGGATATACCTGTATTTTTCATGTTTTTTTTATTATTATTATTTTGAAGATTTTCTGCTGATTTTCTCATTTGCATATACATTTTTTCATTTTTCAATTGCATCTGCATTTTTTTACCTAATATATATTTCATGATATTCAGTTTCGCACTGCAATCACCGCTGCAGCTAATACGTTTATTACCCATAAAATTATGGATATTGTTTGGAGTAGCAAGGTTTTTCCTTGACCACTTTCAACGTTTATTTCAATTTTTTTAATTCTTTTCACGAGCGCTTTTTATACATGATATTAATTTAAATTTCTTTCGCATTTTACTAATTATATAAACAAGGTAAAAGTTTTCAAAAAGATGATTTGATGAAAGCAAAAACAATTTATTTCAAAGTGAAAATGAGATTTTTCAAGAAAAGCAAATCGTTTAGAATTCTATAGTTTTCTTTTATTAAGATTACATTTGTTTTGTCTTTATTCTTCAATTTTGTAGAGTTTTGTCCCTATATATATCCCTGCCAAAATTGTTCTTGAGTCCTTTACTGTACTAACTCTGTACGGAATGTTATTCTGTCTACTCCATATTATCGGAATACATCGTTAGTTTTGCCTTTGACTTGGATCCAGCATCCAGTACATTTTTTGTGTGTGCAAAGTCGTCATTTTTCTATTTGATTCATTACCAATTTTCATTTCTGGATTTAGAAAAATTGTTTCATTCTTTTTTGTATGTGTAGAGAATTATTTGAGTTTAAACGAATTGATTTTATATTAATATATTATTAAATGTATACCACAAAAATTTTCACGCTCACTTGTGCAATCTGCAGTGTTATTTATTTCTGCAATTGTGAGAGCGTTGTGTGAGTCAGTGAAATGCAAAACGCGATTCAATGTTAACGAAACCCCATTCGAAAGATAAGGCTGTGCAAAGCTAATGTGACTGCTAATCCTTCGATAGCGATCAGGGACAGGAATAATCTGCGATTTGGGCTAGCAGGGAAAGAAAATCGCAAGAAAACAAAGAGGAGGAAAAAGGAGGGTCTTACATAATCGCAGGCCGGGATAAATAGCGGTGTAGCAAACCGAAAGTAATACGCGACGCTTAAGAATGAGTTTTGCCGGAGTAATGCTGTCATTAAATTGGTTAAGTCTTTCGAGTTGAGCAAATTAACCATCCTTCGAAAAGTGTTACTCGTGCAAGTTCAAATTCAATAAAGTAACATTAGGTGTATCAGTATACAAACTGCTTTAGTCAAGTCAATGTTTGTAAATGAGGAAATTGAACTTTTTCTTATAATTATTTGTAAAATTTTTATTATATTTATTAATATTATGTTTCTATTCTTATTATCTTATGATTCTTATTCTTATTATTTCTTATGTATGATATATTTATTAATATTATTCTTATTATCTTAATATTCTTGTAATTTTTCATATCTATTTTTATTATTATTCAATGATTCTTATAATGATATCTATAATTCTTATTCCTATTATCTTATTCTTATCCTTTATTCTTATCTTATTATTCATATTTATTCTTGTTATTTTATTATTTTATTTATTCTTACTTTTATTATTTTATATCTATTATTATCTTATCGTTTATATTTATTCTTATTCTTATTATTATTTTTATTACTTTCCTCTTCATATTATTATTAATCAATAACATAACAATTATTATTATCATGTTATATCTTTTCTTTTTATTATAATCTTTTAAAATGGGGAACATATCACTTTTGTAAAAACAATGTATTCGTTAAAGCGTTTGTAATAAAGTTTCATACGTTTAATAGAAATGTGCAATGATTAGTACTTAAAAGACGTGTGTTTGATTCCTCTGGTGGTGCGCGCTAGAGTTTCTGCTTTAGAAAAGAACGAGTAGACTCAATCTAGAATATGACAGAGTTTTCTGCTTGGCAGTCAAATTATCTAATGTGGACTTTTCCAGTTTTTGATTTCTTTTCCTTGTAAGACATGAAGAGCAGTTATCCCTAGAAATTCTTTGTAAAGCATTATTCATATCCTTATTAAGTCTTTGTGGTAAACCTTTCGTAATATCTGATATTTTATGAATTACTCGATAATTAATGGCCTTATTTTATTTTAATTATGATGTCATGCTTACACTTAGTTATATTACATTATTCTAATGCAGCTGGCAATACAGAGACGGTCAATCTTCATACCATCAGCAAGGGCTGTGCCGTTGTCACTCATTTAGCACTACCCAGGAGCACGTGTAGCTTGAAGAAAGGCTACGGACGTGAGTAACACTACCCCACAATGCTCTACGATATTAGACCAGACCTATGGCTTAAAGTGGGTTCTGAACCACTACAAACATCCCTGGCACCACCGGGATTCAAAACCGAAACCTGTTTTACCGAACTCCAGAACTCGAACCACTTGGCCATCAGGCCCTTTATTCTCATCCTTATTATAAGCCTTTGTGGTACAATTACATGATAATTAAGTACCTTATTTTTATTTTCCTATAATTACGATACCATGCTTACACTTGGTTACAATATAAATAAGACTAAATAAAATTCCAAGTAAAAAATAATTAATAATTCACGTTCAAAATCGTTATTCCCATTTTGGAAAACCCTATACATGTTTTAAATCTTATACAGTTATAATAATCAAAACGGTGATTTAAAAATTTAAGTAACTAGACATTTTTATTATTTATATTCATTCTTGTAATTGCAACAGTGAAATTCAAAAATTTATTAATTAAATTTCAAATCCAGAACGGATTTACTGGGCATACATTTTTAATGTAATGCATTATTAATGATTTGTAAGAAAGGAAACTGAATACAAGATTAAATGAAATTTATTTAAACAATGATAAAATTTAACAAAAATACTCATTTGAAAGTAAATGAAAGTAGTTTTCGATTGTAATTATTTCAATTCAGAATCTTTTTTTATTCAACATAAATAAGCATTTGTAATCTGCTTATAAAAATTAAGACCATTCAAAATCTAATTTATTTGATCGCATTGCGAATTAATCATATTATGAATGTTGGACAAATGAAAACAGATGATCCTTGAGCTAATATCTTGAAGACAGCAAATAAGATTTTATTTATATATTTATATATTATTTATGATTTATATATTTTTATTATTGTTAAGATTTTAGTTTCTTTTTTCCTTATTTTTTCTTTCTTTATTTATTTTTAGTTTTAAAAATATTTCAAACCGAAAACTCTTGGTTTTTTTTAGTTAAAAAAAATCATAGCTCTTAATTTAAAAATTTTTTAAGTTATAAGAAATGCATCTTAGCAATGCAGATGTTCTTAAGATTTTTGAATTCATTGAAAGGCAAGTATTTAACATATAAGAATACAAATCTTTTATCATCGTCATGAGTAGCACGGCAGCCCAGAGTGGGCCAAGGCTTTGCTTTTGAAGAGATTTCCATGGGTGACAAGGGTCCTCCAATTCTAAGCCTTTAGTACAGCAAAATCGTTTTCAATTGCGTCTATCCATCGCAATTTGGGTCGTCCTCTTCCTCTTCGTCCCTGTGGCATTGCCAAAACGAGCCTTTTTCAGGATTTAAATCATTCATTCTAAATACTTGAGCAGCCCAGTTTAATATATTGATTTTTAATCAATTTTATAATATCTGGGTCTTTTATACCATTTATAAATTTCTGTATTGTACCGTCTTCTCCAACAAGCACTTACCTAACACCTCCAAGAACAGCCCTTGAAATGTTCCTCTCAAATAGACCCAAGCAGGCCTCATCAGATTTTGCCAAAGTCCAAGTTTCAGAGCCATAGATCAAAATTTTAAGCTTTTGTAAATTTCTGCTTTGGGGTTTTAGTAAGGGTTTATATAACAATAATTCAGTTTTTCTGCTTATGAACGGGATAATGATAATATGTAATATGAATGATAGAATATAATATGAACTTAATGTGAATTAAACACATTTCTAAACTAAAAGGCCTATTGGAAGGCACAATTCTGTTTTTTTAATTTATGGTAAATGATGATAACTTTCTCAATTCAGTATCAGAGTAACATTTAATGTTTGAATCGGGATTTGAAACTCGACAAAGATCGCTTGACAAAAGCTTATGAGTGTACATTGGGGGAAGGGGGTTTACGCTGTGTTATGTGTAAGCGCTAACGCCACACGATAAATCGGTTGATCGGAATGTCCTTTCATTGTCCTGGAGTAGAACGTTGAACCTATCAAACGTTAGTTCATACAAGTTTCAGTGCCATAGACAAATATTTTATGATACACAAAAATGGAAATAAACAATCTTTCACAAATAAAATCTGTCGTTTGTATTTAAAATATTTTCATCTCTAACTATTTAAGCATGACATGAATTGCGATTGATACTTTTCAGTTGTTAAATACTTCCGTTCATGTGTTATTATAAAAACGCATCTCCTCCATTGTTTCTGGATGTGTCATGGCCTTGTGGTGGAAAATTCCAGAATCAAGATATTAAAAAGCATGACTCGCGTATCCGGCCAGAGATAAACCTCTCTCAATAAGCCATAAATTTCATCCTGGGTTGGAGACACTGGCGGCCAGATTTATGTAAGTCCCTCGTTTTCAATTTACGGAGGTGCCCGGGACGTCTCATGTTAATGCATCATGCCACCGTTTCTGCGACCGCTCTTGAATTCGAAACGAGATTTGCCTAAAAGTATAAATATTAATGATTCGTTTTCTTAAGCGGGAATGGGGAAGAAAAGACCCTAATGTAATATTTCATTCTAAAGGGGGGATATTCTGCTTTGATTTTGATTTATTTTTATTCTGTGAAATATTGCATCTACACTTTTAGTACTTTAAGATCATTAAAAACCTGAATACTAAAGTATGAAAATGCATTTGAAATTTTAATAAAAGTGTTAATTAGTGTAATTGAAATATCATGAATAATTAGATCGTTTGTAAGCAAGTTTATTATTATTTATTTAGTAATCTGAAATTCTGTGATTCACATGTATCATATCCTAGTTCTCAGTAAGTGCAACACATTTGCATTTTTGTAACTATTTATTAATCAATGCACTTCTTATAATCAATTTGCACAACTACAATCAATTATCTATGAAGAGTTCCAATTTGAGAATGAAACATATAGTCCTTGTAATTCACAAACTAAACTCATATTTAGACTTAGACAGAATTGCACTTTTTTTTTTTACTGTATTTAAACTTAGAAAGAATTACAGTTTATTACTGTATTTAAACTTCAAATGAATTGCATTTTTTGTTACTGTATTTAAACTTAAATGGAATTACATTTTTTTTTATTACAATGTTTAAATTTCGAAAGAATAAAATTTATTACTATATTTAAACTTAGAATTACATTTTTATTACTATATTTAAATTTACAAAGAATTACATATTTTGTTTAAACTTAAAAAAGAATCACATTTTTTATTACATATTTTGTTTAAACTTACAAAAGAATTACATTTTATTATTATGTTTAAACTTAAAGAATTACCTTTTTATTACTCTATTTAAACTTAGCAACAAAAATGTAATGCTTTGTTGCTAAGTATTCTTCAGTTTAATTAATCACATTTCAGTTTAATTATTCACTTAATTATTCAGTTTAAATACAGTAATAAAAAATGTAATTCGTTATGTTTAAACTTAGAAAAAAATAAATTTTATTACTATGTTTAAGCTCAGAAAGAATTAAATTTTTATTACTATATTTAAACTTAGAAAGAATTACTTTTTTATTATTACTATATTTAAACGTAAAATGAGAGACATTTTTTTTATTACTATATTTATTTAAACTTAGAACGAATTATATTTTTTGTTACTATGTTTAAACTTAAAGAATTGCCTTTTATTACTTTACATTTTTTTTATTACTAGGTTTAAATATAGTAATAAAAATGTAATTCTTCATGTTTAAACTTAGAAAAAACTACATTTTTCATTACTATATTTAAACTTAAAAAAAAACTGACTAATTATCATCAATAAAGATCACTTCTTAAACTCCCAACATATTTTAACGAAAAAAAAAAAAATTATATTTTATTCATTGATATCTATTCAAAAGTTCTACTTTAGACCACAGGTGCGCCACCCAACGGTGGCGAAAAACAATACCGCTGTGAGGCATTACGTGGATAGAAACCATCGAGTCTCTACATTATTCAGTTGCCGTTCCAGCTACCGCCGAATAACTCTATATTTCTCTCTTTTTTATTTACTAACTTCTGAGTATTTATGAGCAAACTCGATAAAAAAAGGGTCAAGTTCCGTCGATTAAAAAAGCAGCAAAAAAGGGAATCAGAAAAAGAAGAAAAAAAGACGAAATCGCAAATGACACTAAGTTCGGCAGAAAAGTTAAGACTTACTTTTTTTTTCCAGCCTTATTTTTCTCTTTTTTAGAAGGTTTATCGTTTCTGTATTATTTTTTTTTTTCTTTTGAAGTTGTTGTTTTTTCACCAGCTTTTTCCACTACTGTTGGATATTCTATCCTTTTTGGCTGCTGAAGGCATAAATCTATGTCCTCCAAGAAGACACGACATGGTTCTGCTTAATTGCCCTCCGCAAAGGCAGCAGCAGAAAGGATTAAAAGAACTATGACGACCCCTTTCATCAAAACTCGCTTTGTGGGAGTCTTTTATCACTCGACTACGTGTGGGCGGTTTTATGCATCAGGCCCGAATGCTTCTGCAAAGAGGACGACACTCGCATGTAGACGTTCTGTCCACCAGTGGGTCGTGTGAATAATTCATTTTAAACTAATACAGTGGTTTACTAATATTGTGGTACCAATATATAGAATTAGATTTATCATTTTATTTGTGATGAATTATTAACTAAATGAAATCAAGTTTGTCTTTTATAAATCTTTTCCTCAAACATAAAAAACATAAAAGTCGGTTTAAAATAATAATTTTCCTCTTTTAAAAAAAAAAAAATATTATTTTTGAGAAATTTTTAGAGTTAATTTTAAATTAAGTATATAGAATTGAGTTCATCATTTTGTTTGTGTAATGATTTTATAACTAAATAATTCAAGGTTCTCTTTTTAATTCAGGAAATGGAGTTTTCAAAAAAATGGAGTTTTCAACCGGACATTTTCGAAAAAAAAAGTCCGATTGAAAACTCAGACTCTTTTTATAAAAATAATTTTTATTTTCGAAAATTTTGAAAATTAAAATGTTAAAGAGGTAATTCAAGTGTATCTTTGAATAATGCAGAACCAATAGTAAAGACCAGTTTTTGCTTTGGCAGCAAACTCAGCAAGAGACTTTTCTCAGCTCGGACGCTTATAAAATGAGAGTCCTTTATCACTGGACTACGTGTGGGTGGTTTTATGCATCGGGCCCCAATGCTTCTGGAAAGAGGATGACACTCGCATGTAGACGTTTCTTTCCACCAGTGGTTCGTGTGAATAATTCATTTTGAACGACTACGAATAATGTGGCGCCAATATATAACTGTTATATATCTAATCTATATATTTGATTTCATAATTGAACAAAATCATGCTTCTCTTTAATTCAGGAATTATTATAAAAATAATTTTTATTTTTGCAAAATTTTGGAAAATTCAAGTTAAATTAAATTATTAAAGAGACAATTCAAGTGTGTCTTTGAATAATCACAACCATTGGTAAAGATCGGTTTTTTGCTCTAGCAGCAAACACAGTAAAAGACTTTGGATATATATCCATTTTACATATATCCGAAGGCATATATCTCATAATACATATGTTCTAAATTAAGAGGAGTAACGCATTATAGGATAGCTTGACAAGCAAAAGAAAATTATACATTCTAATCACAAAGATGTTTATTTGTTGTGGTGTTGTTTCTGATCGCACTTGATAGAGATTTAGACCAAGCCCAGGAACCCGTATGGACTCATGGGTGAAGGAAAAGGGGTTAGCATCTCTTGTGATGGAGCACAGTACCCTCCGCCTTTTCCGGCATCGAAGCTTATAAAAAGCTATCTTGGATCCACAATGAATGAAGATCATATAGTTAAGATCATATCTCAATATAATCTTATATAAGATCATATCTCAATTTTTATTGTCAAGAACAAAAATGATTTAATATATGATAAATATAGCAGGGATAAGGTTCGAATCTTGGCGGTGGCATGGATGCTTGTGAAGTGTTCGGAATCCCCTTTAAACTGCAGATCCCGGTATAATTAGCCTTAAGTATGTACAAAATTACCATAGAGCAACAGACCAAACCCCGCCGCCTACCCACCTCCGATTTTCAAATGCATTTATTTTTTTTTTATGATATATCGTTCCCGTAATGTAAACATCTCATTATTCTTATTCATTGGCGCAACAGCCCCATGGTGGGCCAAGGTAGTCTGCCTACAAGCAGATTTTCGGGACCTGAGAAAAACATCTCATTACCAATGAAAAAATGTAAATATTTTCATTTGTAAAGATGCACTAATTGAATTTTAAAAGATTACTAATGTCTCCTTTGCAATGCATTATCATGTATGGCTGTAAGTTGCTGATTTCCACGTAGTATCCTGTTTCTGTTTTGATAAAATAGTGTTAATGATTCACCACGAACAATTATAAAGCTTTGCTTTTCCATCATCAGATTAAGAGCTTATGCTGGTAATGTGAGTGATGAAATACAAGTGTGACCCTCATTTGTTGTTCTCCTCTCTTAAGCCCTGCAGTTTAATCTCGCTTAATAAAGATTAATTGCTCTTTGTCACTTCTTATGAAACATAAATGAATCTTTGGAAAAAGCTTCGGCTCGTTAAAAAGCCTACCGTACATTTATTTTCAAAGGTTTAGAGTAAGGGACAATTAAGTGACATAGTTGAATTAAAAACAAAATCACACTTAAATATCTGGAATATTTGTTTAAATTTTTTAAATAGCTTTTGGATAGTTAAAATCTTTTTATAAAAAAATTTTTTTTTCTTATATATGTTTCATTGTGTAGACTCTTAGTAAAGCATTTCAGTAATTATGCTAATATTTAGTTTATCAAAATAAATTGCGGTATTAAGTTTATAAATTGTTTTTAATTTTAGTCTCAATGTAAGTTTAAAAAAAAAACACGAAATTAATTCCATCTGTATTTTGAATTTTTGACACACTTCTTTAATTAATAAAATAGTGATTTAATAAAGAAATTTGGCTTGTAGTGAGTGATATCAAAGAAAAAAAACATAATATAAATGTTATAATAAAAAAAAATTAATAATAAGCTTAATTGTAACATGTGTGACAAAAAGCTTATTGTTAACAATTATTGAGACTAATGTCTATCCTCCTAAAGAATAAATTTTAAATCATAATTTTTTTTTTTTTTAATTCCTTTCTATTTCTTAAGATATTTTTTTAGTTTTCCTGTCTTTGCTTGGAAGTCAATGCCGTATAGATATTGAAACCATAGGAGTCAGAAAGGGTATCCACTTACTTAAATAGCATAGAAATAGTAGATACGTTTTGTCAACTAGTAGGTCTAGTTAAATAGGCGGATTCTGCGACATGTTCAATCACTTTTGAGAAAAAAATACAGCATTTCTGGTCGATTCGTCGCAAAACGCTCTTTGTTCTTTACCCCCCAAAAATTCCTTTTCAGACAATCCGTCGAGAGGGAGGGGTCAGCTTCCCTCACTTTTCACTGGAGTAGGTATTTCTCAGATCGAGGTCTATCGCTCATCACGATGCAACAATTCAGATTTGAGTGACAGGTTGTTCTTATTAGTAAAAAACTCAAATTAAATGTAATATATCTACCTACAATATTGATTGTCTGCTGTCAAATTTGATTGATGGGTTGTTAAAATATTGTACATCTCTCTCTCCTGGAGAATTAAATGTCAAAACTCTTCTCGGTGAGAAAAAGATTCGACAATATCTTCTAATCTCTTGGGGATATAGCATAGATATCGTGGCTGATATCTCGCGAATACAATCTGGATAACGTTTTTTCAATTGTAAATTCTATTCTTTGAAAAATTTTAAAAATCAACATGTGTTTAAATAGTTAGCATTAAAAAGATATATTTCTGTTATCGTGTTATCATTACTAATAACTTATCTGACCAAAAATCTATAATACACCTAAAGGAAGTTTAATCTTCATGATTTAAACAGCTTTCACTTAAGGAAATAATTGTGAAAACATCGATTTTTCGGGGAAATCTAATTCAAATATTATACAAGCAGGCAACTTCTGAATGAATTTCTTTCCAACGATCAGCCATCACGTTAGAGGAGATCGTAATTAAACTTGTATAAGACTAGACATAGTTCAGTAATGATTTGCTATATTTATCTTCCAATGTTAATTTTCATCTCGCAGGAAATCTCCCCCTTTTTTTTCTATATCGACTTCAGCAAAAAGCAAAAAAAAAAAAAAGTATGAAATCACCGTATGAAAAAGTTATTTGAGAAATCCATTCCCCGGGTCTTGTACATGGATAAAGTTGCGTGACAATGGGCCATATTTTAACTTTATGGGAGAACTGCATCTACCGACCTAGGAAAAAGTAGTACACCACGATTAAATGATATGCTATGAAAAAATAATACTGATTCTGCATTGTCAGTAATACTGCGCGAAACAACATTAGACAAAAGTCAAATGGTACAAAATGGATTCCCTTCTGCGTTAATTTAGAGGGCACTGTGCAATTTCGTTTATAAATATGTAAATTAGAAAAAAATATATCCCAGTATGTGTTTGGGACATGAATTGCTTTGAAATTCGTAGCAATTTGCACTTAATTTTTATTCATCTTGTTTATGAGTAAATTGAAACAAAAATATTCATCGAATTTATTCGCCCTATTAATGACATCGTTTTATTGTTGATTACTGCTGTTGTTTCTTAACCCACTTGGTAGACATCTAGACTAAGCCCACGAACCCGTTGTGGACTCATGGTTGAAGGCAAACGGGCAGTTTCAGAATTGTTGATTACTAATTTGTGAATATAATTTGATGATAGAAGTTATTTAATTAAATCAATGTCAATAAAACTTCAACCACATATTGGAGTAAATCAATGTCAATAAAACTTCAATCACATATTGGAGTAAATCAATGTCAATAAAACTTCAATCACATATTGGAGTAAATCAATTGATTGGGTTTCATTAAGAAGTTAACTTAAATGAAAGAAATTTTAAATATAATTTAAATGAACTTGGGTTTCAAATTAATTGATTATGATTCTTAACATTGTGACTTTTACTAATGGATATAGAAAATTTGATCAATAAATTCAATAACTTTCGTATATCAATAAAAGACAATTTTTTACAACTTTGAAGTACATTTTAAAATTTTCACTTATTTAAAAGACATTCGTGCACTCATTCATCTAGGATTTTTGTACCTATTCCCGACTCCTCACCTCTACTTTACATTTTGCTCTCGTTGTCTTTGATCCTAACCAAAGGACTTCCTGGCCTACGAATTTGTGCTTCTTGCCAATACAGACGGTTATATTCAATTATACTACAGTTGGCGGATTCGAAACTGGTTTCCCTTTGTTTGAACACCTAATTTTGTACCCAACAAACCACTCCAACCTTATGTAAGTCGAATTGAGAATTAACAAAGATTGACTTGGAGGCCTGAATGGCTAAGTATCTAGCTCTCTGACACTCGGTACCACAGTGTTCGAGTCAGACGATGCCATGGGTGTTTGCAGTGGTTCAGAATCCACTTTAAACAATAGGTTCCAGTTTAATAGTATCGTAGAGCCTTTAAACCGGGCTTAGAGATAGTAAACATAGAGGTTTGGTCAGTCTTCAGTTCTAGTGGTTCCTCGCTAAAGTGACGCTGCATATTACCATTAACCATGGCCCAGTGGGGTCTTCTGGACCTGACGTTGGCTTTCCTCCACCAGGGAGTTTAGTAATAATAATAACAACAACATAAAGATTGACTTTAAGACTCTTGAGTTGCTCAAGTTACTCAGTTGCAAGTTTCACTTGCAGAATTTATATCCCCAGTCTAGAATTATATCCCAAAATTAAGGCATGAAGACTTTTCGTATCTCGAAACAATCCTTCTGGAGCTGTTTTCAATGTGCGAATACACAAGTGCCGACGCAACACAAAGGTTGTCGCAAAACAAGCCTTTCCATCCTCCTGATCTCTTGACCCTGCTGCAATTAATTCCACTCCAAAGTCATGTAGCCAGCGATGTGCTTGAAGCTTAATGCCACCGGTCTGTTCCCTTAATCTCTGAGTATTTTATTCACTTACCGTTTGCAACTGCGGGCCGTTTGTGGGAGCAAGTGAAGTGAAATGGGATGGAGGAAGGGGGTGGAGGGGGAGACTCCCTGAGAATGTGCTGGCTGGGGTCATTAAGGCTCTGGTTTTATATAAATCTCCACCCCCTCCACTGCCTAGATCTCCCGCGCAACAAACGGCCACCTCGCTCTATAACCGTTTATCAGTCCGCCTTTTCCTTTTCTCTCGGCCGTTTCAGATAAGAATGCCGAATTGCAAGAACATATTTTTAACAAGGGGGTAGGGTTTGGGTAGTGCTCTGTTTTACGGAGTGCCGGTGTCTTACAGAGAGCGGCGTTGCTTAATTCGTTAACAGATAAAGTGGCACTGGGATTAAAGGATGGTATCTGTGTGGCAGCTAAATTAAATTGTTAGGATTCAATTACTTTCTAGACATTAGTAAGGATTATGAGTCCCCCACATTTATTTTCAGCAGAGAACTTTATTTGATTCAGAGTTACTTGCAAAGTAACATTTGCGTGATAACTTGTAAAGAATAGTTGTAAATGTTACTTTACAAGTAATTCTATATGAAAACTTGTAAAGAATAGTTGTAAATGTTATTTTACAAGTAATTCTATATGAAAACTTGTAAAAAATAGTTGTAAATGTAATTTTACAAGTAATTCTATATGAAAACTTGTAAAGAATAGCTATAGTATTTCAAGTAACATTTACATGAAAACTTGTAAAGAAGAGTTATAGTATAGTAATACTTGTAAAGTAACATTTACATAAAAATTTTAGGAATATCGTTTGAACAGTCTATAAGATGAAATACTGCAGCCTACTCTGGTGGCAAGCAACCATAAAGCGCATAGCGCGAACCTATTTTAAATACTCGAATACATATGATTACCAATTTTAATAGGTATAGAAGTGGATAGACTGCAGCACCCTCTGGTGGCGATTTGCAACAAAAGGGATATCATAAAACATTCTTCGTGTTTTTTTCAAACACGCATTTAAAATTTCATCAAAATCTGTCCAGCCGTTTAGGAGGAGTTCAGTGACAAACACACGTACAGAAGAATTATAGAGAGAGAGAGCTATATTTATATGCATTAGCTATATTATATAAATCATAAGTGATTTCCTTCTTCTAACCAACAAGATAAATATATTATAAAATATATCACATGGTATGATGCTAAGGCTAAAATGATAGCAATATTTTTATTTTGCATTGTATTGTAAAATAGTTTAGTGTCCACTTTGTAATTTAGACACACAAAATAGGGTTATTTAAGTAGTGTCAATTAAAAAGAGTAAAAAGTAGTTATCATATCAAAAATAATTTGAAAGTGAGTAGTAATTTATACGCTTTGAATGGAAATATCATATTTTTTTATTTTTACGTATGCAATCAATGTATAATGTTTGACTATGAGGGTAGCGAATTTTTACTCAAAACAATTATTTTTTATTTGTTATCATTAAATAGAGGATCTATTGCCGATACTATACTAGTACATACATTTTGGCTTTTACAGTTCTTCTGTTTGTTCGCTTAGGCTTTGAAATTAAGTTCAATATGAAGACCACCTCATTATCCTTGAACTAATTTCGTTATTTGATTTTACTGAAACAAAAGATCGAAAAAAATTTAAGCAGGATTCAATTAAAATTATTTACTGAACGAAATAGTATTTGTAGTTAAATCCAAGTTTGATTTAAAAGTTCTGGCTGTTCATCTCTATTCATTCAAATTGTTGTGATGAAAAAGAAAAGGCTATTCATCATTACAAATTGGACTTCATTAATTTCTCAATGAGGTATAATAGGCTTTATATAATGAGTATGTTTTCCTGGCTAAAATGTGCTTTTATGATTAAAGTACCCTCTTTGTATATAATTTATATTCATTAAAATTTAGTTATGTAAGCTGAGAAGTATAAATGTAAGTTTTAACTATTTTGAGACAAATTGATTTTTACGTATAACAGAGGTGAAACGTTTTCCCTAATTATGCCATGAACAGCCTACAAATAGAAACTGAAGAAATTTTAAATTCTTGAAAATATGTACGCTCACATTTAGTAAAAGAAAACCCAGAAAATTCCTACCAATCATTAAAAAAAAAATGAATATTAGATTTCCCTATTTTCCTTAAAATTATTCATCCTTACTAATTCTTTAAATTTTTGTACATGCATATATTATGCATTTGCTTATCATTTTGTTATTTTTTGAAGATTATTTTCAAGTTTTTATTAAATAAAAAAAACGATTATCAGAAACAGAAAAAAATCGAACACTAATCAATCGAAATCAGTAGGTCTAGAATTTTCTTACGATACAGTTTTTTAAAAACAAAATATATATATCTAAAACAATATATATATTTAAAACAATATATATATTTAAAAACAATATATAATAAAACAAAACACGTCAAAACAAAAACCAAAGGAGAACTAATGACTGAGAAACACGACTCCACTTCACAACAAAATTCGTTACATGTAAATTGTTACGTGTTTCATAGAAACGCAGTTGATTGTAAATAAAACCATCCTTTGCCGTCATTTGCAAACAATTATATATATATATTCTTTCTTTCTAAGAATTTATACATATTTCTTTATATATATAGCAAATGACATGATGGTTTTGTAATACAATTTAACTGCGCTTCTATGTAGCACATGATAGTTTACATGTAGTAAATAATGTTGTGGCTTTTGTTGTGCAGTAGGGTCTTATTCATCGTTCATTTCTTCATTCAATAGTTCTTCCTTGGCTTTTGTTTTGATGTGTTCTGTTCTTTACATATATACTATATAGGAAGAATCCTTATTTCGATAAAAATTAAGTACATCTCCCCCAAAAAAAGAAATAGCAAGAAAACTGCGCCTTCAAACCGCAGCCGGAGCCATCGGATCTCTCCATCCCCGGACAACTGCTCCCGGAAAAGACAGCGAAGCGAAACCTCCCGGGTGTTTTTATCCGGCAGGCGAGAAGACCGTTACCGGATAGACGGAAATCCCGGACCCTGATACATCCCTCTGAAATAATCAGTCGTGTAATTGCCGTCTTGTGTTGCAGCAGCCCGATTAATAGGGCGCCCCGCGGATTCCTTTGTTGTGCAAACAACGCCCCTGTTTGCTTAATGCGCGGGTGATTCCAGGGAGCGCCCAATTTGATAAGTGTCCCGAACCGAGATTCTCCTAATTGAGATTCGCCGACGAGAGTGACTTCTTTTCGAACGGAAAATCGCCTTAGAATTCGGAAAGTTTTCAGCAAAGTAAATAATCGTCTTCTTCTTCTTAAAATCTGTTGCTTATCGGCAGTGCAGACGCACTATGGATCGAAAGGAAATGCAATCTGTGATTTCCTTTTCCTTAAATAGTATCGGCTAATATGGAGGGCATATGCAATCATTTGCTTCCTTGTTTCGAGCTGCATATTTTGTGTCCTGAATCTCTTGTAGCAAACTGGATTGCTTGCGTCGTTTACGCTACATTGACGCTTTATAGCACAGTCATTCTAGGAAAATTGGAATGCTCTTTGATGTAAGTAGACAACTTCATTCAAACTCTCAATGCTGATATATAATTAAACCTATTTTTGTGCTGGAGATAGCGACACCTTAAAAAAAATATACTGTAACTTCAGAAGCTATAAATATAATGTTTGTAACACATTTAAAAGAAAGTTATTTTACGCGGTAAATAAGAACCGCATAAAAATGTTCCAATTAGTACGACTTCTCCAAGTGTCTGGCCCAAGTGGCTATCGCGTCTTTGGTACCACAGGCTTTATATGAGAGTCCTTTGCGGTGGCATGGATGTTTGTGAGTTGTTCGTAATCTACTTTCAACAGTAGATCCCGGTCTGTAACCATCGTGTGTACAAGACAACCGTAGAATGACAAATCAAACAGAACTATCCGAATGAACAAATATTTCCATCTAAAATTTATATATATATAATATTTAGAAATAAATTTTATATATGTTTCTTTTGTATATTGCAAATGATAAAATGGTTTTGTTTTACAATTTGATAGTGTTTCTATGCAGCCAGGATAGTTTACATGTAATGAATAGTGTTTGTGGCTTTTGTTGTGCTGTATAGTCTTATTTATTGTTCATTAGTTTATCTTTGGATTTTGTTTTGACGTGTTGTGTTCCTTATATTTTTTTCTTTCTTTCTGTTATGTATATATATTTCTGTACATATTGCAGATGATATGATGGTTTTGTTACACAACTTAACTATGTTTTTAAGAAGCATATGATAATTTGCATGTAACAAATTCTGTTGTGGCTTGTATTGTGTAGAAAGGTCGTGTTTCTCATTCATTAGTTCTCTTTTGGTTTTGGTGTCGACGTGCTGTGTTCCTTGCATATATATATAAAGAACGTGACATATATAAGGAGAATCCTTATTTCGATAAAAATTAAGTACCTATGGTAAGTAAGTCAGTCAGTCAGTCAGTAAGTAGTAAATAAATAGCAAGGAAAGTGCGTCTTTCAATCCACAATCGGAACCACCGGATCTCTCCATCCCCGGACAACTGCTCCCGGAAAAGACAGCGAAGCGAAACCTCCAGGGCGTTTTTATCCGGCAAGCGAGAAGATCGTTACCGGATAGACGGAAATCCCGGATCCCGATACATCCCCCCGAAATAATCAGTCGTGTAATTGCCGTCTTGTGTTGCTGCAGCCCCGATTAATAGGGCGCCCCGCGGATTCCTTGTCGTGCAAATAACGCCCCTGTTTGCTTAATGCGGGGATTCCGGGAGCGCCCAATTTGGATAAGTGTCTCGAACCGAGATTCTCCTAATTGAGATTCGCAGAGTTCTTTCGAACGGGAAGTCGCCTTGGAATTCGGAAAGTTTTCAGCAAAGTAAATAATCGTCTTCTTCTTCTTCTTAAAATCTGTTGCTTATCGGCAGTGCAGACGCGGTAATGGATCGAAAGGAAATGCAATTTGTGATTGCCTTTCCCTTAAATAGTATCGGCTAATATGTATGGCATATGAGCAACCATTTGCTTCCTTGTTTCAAGCTGCATATTTTGTATCCTGAATCTCTTGTAGCAATTGCATTCCTGCGTCATTGACGCTTTATAGTACAGTCATTCTCAAAACTGGAATACCGTTTGATGTAAGTAGACAACTTCATTCAAACTCTCAATACAGAAAAATAATCAAACCTGTTTTTGAGCTGGGATAACGACAGCGTAAAAAAATTATTCTGTATCGTCATAAGCTATAAATATAAAAATTTCATTTTTATGTCAGTCATTATTTTGTAGTCATTTTATGAAGTCCCTATACCGCGTAAATAACTGCTTAATGTGTTACAAACATTATATATGTTTGTAACACATTAAAAAACAGTTATTTTACGCGGTAAATAGGGACTTTATAAAAATGACCCGATTGGTGCCACTTCTCCTAAGTGTCTGGCCCTAGTGGCTATCGCTCTTGTCTTTGGTACCACAGGCTTTATATGAGAGTCCTTGCGGTGGCATGGATGTTTGTGAGTTGTTCGGAATCCACTTTAAACAGTAGATCCCGGTCTGTAACCATCGTGCGTATAAGATGACTGTAGAGCTACAAACCAAACTATCCGAATGAACAAATATTTCCATATAAAAATGATATATATAATTTCTTTCTACATATTATGTATATATGTTTATTTGTATATTGGAAATGATAAATTGGTTTTATTATACAATTTGATAGTATTTCTATGCAGCACATGATAGTTTACATGTAGTCAATACTGTTGGGGCTTTTGTTAAGCCGTATGGTCTTGTTTATTATTTATTTCTTCGTTCATTAATTTATCTTTGGCTTTTTGTTTTGACGTGTTGTGTTCTTTATATTTTTTTTTTTCTTTCTGTTATGTATATATATTTCAGCGGATATTTTAAATGATATGATGGTTTTGTTATACAATTTGATTGTGTTTCTATGAAACAGATGATAATTTGCATGTAACAAATTCTGCTGTGGCTTTTGTTGAGTAGAAGTTTCGTGTTTCTCATTAATTAGTGTGTCTCATTATAGTGATTCTCTTTTGGTTTTGGTTTCGACGTGCTGTGTTCCTTGCATGCATATAGATAATGTATGTGGGTATAAAGAATATAGCATATACGCGGAGAAAAAATTGTAAGGAAAGTGCGTCTTTGAAACCGCAGCCGGAACCACCTGATTTCTCCATCCCCGGACAACTGCTCCCGGAAAAGACAGCGAAGTGAAATCTCCCGGGTGTTTTTACCCGGCAGGCGAGAAGATCGTTACCGGATAGACGGAAATCTCGGACCTCGATACATCCCTCCGAAATAATCAGTCGTGTAATTGCCGTCTTGTGTTGCTGCAGCCCCGATTAATAGGGCGCCCCGCGGATTCCTTGTCGTGCAAATAACGCCCCTGTTTGCTTAATGCGGGGATTCCGGGAGCGCCCAATTTGGATAAGTGTCTCGAACCAAGATTCTCCTAATTGAGATTCTCGCAGAGAGTTCTTTTTAGAAAGGGAAGTCGCCTCAGAATTCGGAAAGTTTTCAGCAAAGTAAATAATCGTCTTCTTCTTCTTCTTAAAATCTGTTGCTTATCGACAGTGCAGACGCGGTAATGGATCGAAAGGAAATGCAATCTGTGATTGCCTTTTCTTTAAATAGTATCGGCTAATATGGGTGGCATATATGCAGTCATTTGCTTCCTGATTTCAAGCTGCATATTTTGTATCCTGAAATCTCTCGTAGCAAATTGCATAGCTGCGTCATTCTCAAAACTGGAATGCTCTTAAATTTAAGTACAGACAACTTCATTCGAATTCTGAATGCATAAATATAGTCAAACCTGTTTTTGTGCGGGAGAGAGCGACAGCATAATAAATATCCGATAACTTTATAAGCTATAAAATATCAGGTTTGTAACACATTTAAAAAAAGTTATTTTATGTTATAAATAGGGACTGCATAAAAATGTCTCACATAAGAAAATATATATGTCAAAACCTCACGATTGATGTGACCAATCGTCAGTGTCCGGCAGCGAGTGATGGACAGCCCATGAGTGGAAGGAATATGATAAGGTGAAGGAGTGATGAAGGAACTCATAGATGGAAGGAAAGGGGGCACCCATAGTCTTACTTGGCTCCGAATTGCTGAAGAAGGAGGGCAGAGCCTTCAGGGAGGAATTTTAGGGGAGGAACTACCACGTATTTTTTATCTTATGTAATGAAAACATCCAATACGTAAACTAACTCACGAGGCAAGATGCTGAACATCATAAATGCTATCTAGTCTCGTCGTTTTTGAAACAGTGTTTGAAACATTTGGGGGTATTGCTCCCCCTAAAAGTCCTCCCGGAAAGCACTGCTCTCCTTCAACAACATGAAGCCAAGTCAGACTTCTACCTACGGATTCTCCATCACAACAGAAGTTGTAACCTTCTTCCCTCTATCGATGAGTAGATTACTCATGGGATGTCCGTCCTGCGCTGCTGGACACTGACGATTACTCTGAACAACAACCATATGCATAATTGCACAGTCTTTTAGATAAAAAGAACTAGCGATGAATATTCTTATTTTAATTGTAATAAACTTTTGTTGCATTATTTTTAGATTAACTCATAAATAATAATACGTATTTTTTTTTTATCTGCTATATGTTTATAATCTATTGTTTAAAATTTTCTCTGTAAATTAATAGTTTATCTATCACATATCATTTTCATTACAATGTCGTTTGTATTTGATTTCACAATAATTATTGTTCATTCATTTTAATTCAAACACATGCAAAATATATTGATTGAAACTTAAAAGTATAAGCTGTTACATTATTCGTTTAAAGTTATGTTAAACAATAATTTAGTAGTTTATTAATTTAATTAATAAAGTATTTACTTGATAATAAAGTATTTACTATTTGTATAGTGACTATAAGATGTCTAGTATTCTTTAAACAGCATAAATAATTTTTTGTGCAGTTTTTTTTTTTTAATTTCGTAATATCTGCTTTAAATAAATGAATTTAATTTTTATAAAATAAATAATGCTGATTTAGGGTCTGATGGCCGAGTGGCTAAAGCTCAGGGACTCGGCAGCGGGTTTTAGGTTTGAGCCCGGCGGTGGCGGTGATGTTTGTTGTGGTTTGGAATCCACATTAAACCGTAGGTCTCGGTCTAATAGATCGTAGAGCATTGCGGGGGTAGTGTGACTCGCGTCCGTAGCATCTCTTCAAGCTACATGTGTCGCCCGGATAGTGCTAAATAAGTCACAGCGGTGCAGCCCTTGCTTATGGTATAAAGATTAAGTGTCTCTGTATTGCCAGTTGCATTTGAAAAAAATATTAATAATTTATTTGTAAATTAGTATACATATCTGTAAAAGTTTAAGTTGTTTTTATTTAATTTGTTGTGTTAATTTTTTTATTTTGATACAAAGATTTCTTTATTTATATGTGAAGATATCTTCAATTGCACAACACTTTTTATGCAATAGAAAAGATCATTCCTATTTTACCTTTATCTAGAATATCAAAACCATTTGTTATAAGCAACAGAAATCACGAATCGCAAAAATAGAGATTATGAACTATAATAAAGCTGGAACTTTTTCTGCAAAACATCCATTTAGTGAAAGAAGATTGACCGTTTCGATCCAACCTGGAGTTCCC
This sequence comes from Caerostris extrusa, assembly GCA_021605095.1. Classification (NCBI taxonomy): domain Eukaryota; kingdom Metazoa; phylum Arthropoda; class Arachnida; order Araneae; family Araneidae; genus Caerostris; species Caerostris extrusa. Next base: position 12,292 of record BPLR01020209.1, on the reverse strand, counting down.
TGTAATGCCGTGTTTGGCCTTGAGACAGAAACCAAACAAACAACTTCATATCGGTAAATTTTTAACTTTGCAGTTTAATACAAAGTTTCTTTCGTACATAGTTAATGCATTTACGGATACAGAAAAAACTGGATAGTGAATAGCCCCTGTTTACGGCTGGAAGAATGTCAACTGCAATTTAGAAACCGCTATATCTTCTTGATTCCAAAAATGCATCTTATTTTTATACCCTGCTGCTGTTACAACAACATCTGGTTTTTATTATTTTGGTATTAAAACATGTGGAGTTTTTAAAGCTACGTATCATTACACGCTAGTAGTTTTTCAACCCCCATGTGTTGTTACTTATAGTGTTTTTAAGTAACTTTACTTTTTACAAAAACATGTTTTTTTTTTTTTTTTAGCCTTTTAATTTTTTTTTTCTGTAATCCTAAATACTTCAGATAAATCAGTAAAAACTGCCCTATCATTATGGCGTCTGAATTATTTTTAAAAAAGAAAAGAAACAACAAGTAACCAAATTTTTATTTAGAATATTGATTAAAAAAATTTTTTTTTTTTAAGGAAAACAATGATTTTTAAAAGTATAGAAAATAAAAAAAAGAGCAAATTCACAAAATTGATTTGAAAAGAAGTCATTTCATCTATATTATAACGTCTCGGCCTATACTAAACGTATAACTTCAAGAAGAGGGTCACTCTCAGGATCATGGGAACACTTTAATTTTTATTTTCGAATATTTTGTATATATATATATATATATACAGAACTCTATTTATAAAAAATGTCAATCAAATGATCTTTTTTTTCAAGTGCAGTTCGATCCATAAATGGAGTTTTTCAGAGTTCTGGAGTCCCCGACGAAATTAATGCATTGTTCTGCGGCAGACCTTAATTATCACACCACATTATTAATTAGTCTCGAAGCCACAAAGGGCTTACTTTATAAATAGGTGGGAACACCGACCTGTTCAGTCACTTTCGAGAAACTCGAACAACACTTCTGGTCGACTCGTCGCAAAACTTTCTCTTCTTTACCAAAAAAAAACTCCTTTTAAGACAATCCGTCAAGAGGGGGAGAGTCAGCTTCCCTCACTTCTAATTGAGTAGACATTTCTCAGCTCGTTGTCTATCACCCATCACGATGGAATAACTCATGTTACAGTTCATATATTCAATTTGTAGTTTTTTCGACTTGGGAAAGTCGCACAGACATTCGCTCATTTCATGAGTCTCATAATACACGATACCGAATATCTGCTCACAGACTTGAGTGAGAGGTTGTTCTCGTTAATACAAAATATTAATTGCATATAATATAAGTACCCACGATATTGATTGTCTGCTGTCATATTTGAGTGATTGGTTGTTATTATCTACTTGTCAAAGAATATACACTCTCCTGGGAATGAAATTCCGAAACTCTTCCCATGGGAAAAAAGATGCTACAATACTATGATCAAAGTTACAGATAATTTCATAGTAAATAAATTTATTTAAATAAATAACAAATTTAAATAATATATTTAATTTAATATCGTAATAATATATTTTATTTAATATCATTTTTAATTGAAAATTTCTTTTAAATATAATTGAATAAATACAGAGAAAGAAAAATTCAGCCTAAAATTATGTTTATAATCTTTTATATTTGTAGAATTAAATAAAGTAATTTGTAAAGTCATTAAATAAGCCATTTTTTTCTTATTCATAATTTGAATATAAGATAACAAACACTATTCCTGTGCTAAAGCAATTTATCTCTACTAGATTTGCCAAAAAAATTATAATAAAATGTATTCACTTAAATTGAAAACCATATCATCAAAATAAAGATTTTCGTGACATATTATTTATTCACAAAATTACGCACCGACATTTTTTTTCTTATTATTACTGCCAATATATCTTCCCAATGACTCCAGTCTACTTATAGGATAAACCGTTCTTCATCTAAACTTCAGCAATAATTTCTTTTAAGTTTATTCTTTAAGTTTAGAATAGAATATTCGCGAAAGCATTTATTTTATTGCTTGCGTATATATACACTTAGCATTGAAAAATACAGAAAAGAGATTATAAATATATTCCTACTAAACTCAAAGTCGCTTTTGCGCTTTGCATGTATTGAATTTTTATTTTGCAAATATTATCCTAATCTTTTGCTGTATGCAAAATGTATTCAAAATGTATTCTGTGCAAAATGTATTCTGTGCTTCGAGACATGTTGTTAAGCTCACAAGGAACCCGGGTCTGTTCCGTTTTGGAAGAATACCCTCCCATAAGGGATTCGAAGCAAAATGTCGATTTCAACTCAGAGACGGGTTTGTTCTGTGCAGCAGGTTAGCAAGTTGCAGCAGGTTGTTAGGGAAATTCTATGCATCTCAATAAAGTTAATTTATGTGTTTAAGATCGGAGAAATCTCTTTCTTTTTTTATTTATTTCGTGTATAAAATATAAATCTTATTGAATTCGCAGTGATATTATTTTCGACAACTTCATGTTTATTTTAATCTTGCTTATTATTAAGTACTGCTCCATACATTTAAAACTGAGAAATTAATAAAATAAAATAAACTTAAATCTCCATTTCTAGAAAACTACGAATTTTTTTTATCTTTATATTTTAAGAATTAAAAAGACAAAATTTAAATTTTCTAAATGAACTTATTTATTTAGTCTCATTAAACATTTAATTTCAGTTATTTAATATGAAAGGTGCAATTTGTAACGAGTGTGATCTCATCAATAGCAAATAAATAACTCTCCTTTTGACCATGGTGGCCTGATGGCCAATTAGCTACCGCTCTGGCCTTTGGTACCACAGGTTTCAGCTTCGAATCCTGGCAGTGCATGGTTGTTTGTTAGTGGTTCGAATCACCTTTAAAAATAGGCCCCGGTCTAATAGGATCGTATAACGTTATGGGAGTAGTGTGATTCGCGTCCATAACATATTTTCAAGCTGCACGTGCTCCCTGGGTAGTGCTGAATGAGTAACAGCTGTGCAGCCATGGCATAGGGCATAAAGATTAACTGCCTCTGTATTGCAAGATGCATTAGAATAACATTTAAATAATATACTAATTTTTATTTAAATATCATAATAATAAAAGTTATTTAATATCATTTTTAATTGAAAATTTCTTTTTAAATAGAATTAAATAAATAGACAGAAAGGAAACTTCAGCTAAAAATTATGTTTATCACAATAATGTCTTTTATTTTTACCATGCTAAATTAAGTAATTAATAATAGATGTCATTAAATAAGCCATTTTGTTTCCTATTCTTAATTTAAATATAAGATAACAAATACAGTTGCAGTTTCAAAACAATATCTCTACTACATTGGTCAAAAATTAAAAAATAATATTCACTTAAATTGAAAATCCTATCATGAAAATAAAGATTTTTGTCGCATATTATTTATTTACAAAATTACGCACCAACTTTTTTTTCTTATTATTTCTGCCAATATATCTCCCCAATGACTCCAGTCTATTTATAGGATAAACCGTTCTTCATCTAAACTTCTGCAATCATTTCTTTTTAGCTTATTCTCTACTTTAGAATAGAATATTCGAGAAGCATTTATTTATTGCTTGCGTATATACACTTAGCATTGAAAAATATAGAAAAGAGATTATAAATATATTCCTACTAAACTCGATGTAGCTTTTGTGCGTTGCAAGTATTGAATTTTTATTTTGCAACAAATATTATCCTAATCTTTGCTGTATGCAAAATGTATTCAAGAAGTTTTTGGGGAAGCAATTCTGTGCTTCGAGACATGTTGTTAAGCTCACAAGGAACCCGGGGCTGTTCCGTTTTGAAAGAATACCCTCCCATAAGGGATTCGAAGCAAAATGTCGATTTCAACTCAGAGACGGGTTTGTTCTGTGCAGCAGGTAAAATGTTAGAGAAATTCTATGCATCTGAATAAAGTTAATTTATGTGTTTAATTCCGGAGAAATTTCTTTCTTTCTTATTTCGAGTGAAAAATATAAATCCCATCTTCTTATTGAATTCGCAGTGATATTATTTTCGACAACTTCATGTTTATTTTAATCTCACTTTTCATTAGCATTAGTAAGTACTACTTCATACATTTAAAACTGAAAAATTAGTAAAATAATTTTAAATCTCCATTTCTAGAAAACTACGTATTTATTTGTTCTTGGATTTTTAGAAAGGGCTAGTTAGGTTTCTTAAAAATTCTTATTCATTTAGTCTCATTAAACATTGTATCTTTCATAATATGCAACTGAAATCAAATCTGTGACAATTCGGATTTATTCTATGACGGTCATTATTTTTTATGCATAAAGTCATATTTTTGGAGTATTGTTTCATATATGGCTAATATTAACTAATCAAATTACATTTTTGTTAAAAAAATTTATTTATATTATTGCCAACTTATTAAGTCGTTGGGGAACGGTTGACCGAGTGGCTAGCGCTCTGGCGCTCGGTATCATAGGTTTCGGGGTCGAATCTCTGCGGTGCCATAGATGTTTGTAGTGGTTCGAAATTCACTATAAAAGTTCCGGTCTAATATGAACGTAGAGCTGACATTTATATTATAACCGAGTATAGGTATAAGCAGGGGGATGATGGCCGAGTGACTAGTGCTCAGCGCAACAGGTTTCTGGTTCGAGTCTCGGTGGTACCATGGATGTGTGGGTTCAAGCATCTCAAGGCTGACAACCCTACCCTGTAGAAATTCATGTCTGGAAATTTGACTTGACTTAGCCCACCATGGGACTGTTGTACCGATGATGATGATGATGATGATTTTTAAGTCGTTACACTACATTAACAAAAACATTTTGAAAGAGGCTTTATAAAAATAATTTTTTGGCAGTTTGTATCTTTTATATCCAATATTTTACACCATTTTGTTTTCATTAAATAAACAGCAAATATGCTTGTGAAAAAAATAAACATAAATGGAATATTTTGCATTTTAACTTGTAAAATTTCACACTCCTCTTGGTCCAAATGTCAAATCAAAGTTCAGTGGCCCATTTTTCTGGTGCGATTTCGCCCCAAAATGTTCAAAAACGCGACCCTATCTCCCACATCCACGATCGGTTGACACCAAAACATCTAGAAATGAGCACTTCAGAGTCGGAAATCCGATAATTCAGTTCCTGGACCACATTTGCATGATTCTGCCGCACAGCCAGGGCGATACAAATTGCGTGCAGTGCGACTTTTTTTCAGTTTTCTTCCACTTTTTGTACTCGGGTGACCAGCTTTTCTGTTTTTATTGGAAGACTTGCTGCTTCGTCGGTGGACCGTTCAAATATCTCGCAGTTCAATGGTTCAATGGTGTGTGGATACGAACCTCGTAATTCGGTTCGTTGTCTTAGAATAGCAATCGCATCGCGGCATTACCACCGTGTTTAGTATGGCAGATCGCATACATTATCCGCCTGAAGAGTTTTTCTCTTCTATTTTTTGTCTTATGAGCATAATTTTTTTTTTTTTTTTTACTCCAAATGCATATGGGTTATTTTGATCACAGTGATAATGCACATTTAAAAATACCTCCAATCGTCTATCATTACCATCATCCATTTTTTTTTTTAACCTTCTGACGAGAAACTGTTCTAACGAAATCTGTCATTATCTGAAAGAGCATGTCCATTTATTTTAATTCAAAAGTTTTATTTTATTATCCGATCAATTCATTGATATTTTTATTATGTATTCACATATATGTCGGTCTTTCGGATAATCAGCAATTTTGAAATGTTTTCTTAAATATATTTTTAAATTTTTGCATCCTGATGGCCGAGTGGATAGCGCTCTGGAGCTCGCTTCGACTGCAATTTAGTAAATTATATTTTAATAATTTATTAATTTTATTAAAGTAAATGGTGATTATAAAGTTTTTACTATTTTTATAGTGACTAAAGATTTCTAATATTCTTAAAATAACAAAGAATTTTTTGTTCATTTTTTTTTAATTTCATAATATCTACTTTAAATAAATGAATTTAATTTTTATAAAATAAATAATGCTTATTTAGAGGCTTGATGGCCAAGTGGCTAAAGCTTTGGAGCTAGGTACCACAGGTTTCGATTTATGGATGTTTAAGGCGGCACCATGGATGATTGGAGTGATCCGAATCCACTTTAAAACCATAGGTCCTGGTCTAATAGGATCGTAGAGCGTGGTGGGTGTAGAGTGACTCACGTGCGTAGCCTATCTTCGAGCTACGCGTGTTCCCTGGGTAGTGTTCAATGAGTCACAGCGGTGCTGCCCTTACTTATGGCATAAAGATGAACTGCCTTTGTATTGCCAAAGCATTAGAAGCATTTAGAGAACAAAGCATTAGAAGCATTAGATCAACAACAACATACATTTCTTTGATCATTTCTTATTTGAAGTCATAATTTAAGAATTTTTATCTTTGATTATCAAAATATTTTTTTCTTTGGTAGTTTTAATTTAAATGATGTGGCTCATCTAGATCATCAGTACCTTATTTGAACATACAAATTTTTCTAATTACTTACCTTACTAATTAAATTACTTCCATTACCTTTATAAGGAATTTGTATTATTCGATAGAGTAATGTATTTTGCCCTTTTGGTTATTTAAAAACAACAACGATCATTTATTTGAATTGTAAATTATACATTTATTTCAAATGATATTACTATTACAGTGTTTACAAAAAATATAAAAAATAATTTAATATATTTATATATTAAATTAATAAACTAGCTTGCGTTTAAAAAAACTTATAAATTTGATTTCCAATTTTAATTTCGATGATTTTAAGGCAATGTTTTTACAATGAACATGTGTGTTTTATGTTCAAAAGAATTCAAATCGATGTCAACATGGATAACTAAATGCATTTCAACTTTGGTGGAATAATAACATTAAAAATAAAATAAAATTATATAATATTAGTTTTACAAATTAATTTTTATATAATTTAAATAAATTAATAACTTTTTTTATAAACTGTTATAAAAATCATTCTCTAGTATACATACCATGTATAATTATATAAAATATATAATAATTATTATTAATTACTATTATATTAATTATTAATATATAATAATTTAATATAATTAGATAATTATATATCAAATTCTAGTAATCCTTCTGTAATATGCATACCAATGAGAATTTTTTTTTCTAACGATTTCTCAGAAAAATCATGTTATCACAACATGTTTTTTTTAATTAATTCATAATATTTTTTAAGTATTTAAAATATTTCTTAAAAATAGGCATTTATGTTATCAGAAATTCTAATTTTCAGAAAAAATAATTCGTTTACCAAATGCAATATATTAAAAGTAATATACACTCATGTCCATAAATTAAGGATAATTCAGAATCACATAGAAATTGAACTCTAAAAATAAAAATTTCACCTGTAGAATTATCACACACATCTTGAAGAAGAATATGCAAATTACAGGAAACCACCAGATGGCGCGGATAGTACGTCACAATGACGAGTGTAAGAGAGGGGTATATAAGGAATGGTGGCAAAGAAGTAAAATTGTTCACAAGCGCTTTAAAAGCCTTTCAGTGCAATAACCGCATAGTTATGGCACAAAGGAAGCATTTGGATGATTTTTTACGTGGTAGATTTATCGGACGACTGGAATGTGCACGTACCCAGCTGGAAGTAACCGAGGAACTTGGAATCGCCCAGAGTGTCATCTCCATGCTTTGGCAACGATTCCAAGATGATGGTAATGTGAGTAGATGTTACAGCACAGGTCGCCCCCGAGTTACAACGCCGAATGAGGACCGGTATTTAGCAGTTACTGCCAAAAGAAACAGACGGAGCACAGCATCAGACCTGTCTCGTCAGCTCTCTTCAGCTACCGGTACGACAGTTTCAAGGCAGACCGTGTACAGACGCTTAGGGCACATTGGTCTATATGCTCGTAGGCCTGTCAGATGTGTTCCAATTACCGCAACTCACTGACAACGCCCGTCCTCACCGTGCAAACATTGTAGACGAAAGCCTTCAATTGACGATATCACCCGTATAGATTGACCAGCATACTCACCGGACTTGAATCCAATAGAGCATGTGTGGGATATGCTTGGCCGACGAATTGTAGCCCGTCAACCCTCCCACCTGTCAACCGGCACTTCGGAGGGCATTGCTTGATGAGTGGTGTAATATTCCCCAAGATCAGATTGATAATTTGATACTCAGCATGCCTAGGCGTTGTAAGGCCTGTATTCCATCGTCCGGGAGACATACTCCATATTAACCATGTTATACTGTTTTTTGTAAATAGGTTCTTTTTTGAAATTTGCTCCAGGGAGTAAAAATTAATTATTATTAATTATGTCAAACATATAGCATCTTTTTTGCTCTTTACCTTTTTGTTTAATAGACTTCACAAATAAGTCACATTTGTTTTGCTTCTGTCTCTTTCTTTGCCTGAACTTCATTATCCTTAATTTATGGACATGAGTGTATAATAACAATTTAGATTTTTATTCGAAATATATAATCTAAATAAATTAGTATCATTTCTGCAAATTATGAATAAAAACAACAAAGATGATCATCAAAAAGCTTATAAAAGTAGCAAAATAAGATATACCGTAATTGTTTTGAAAATTGTGCGATTAGTTTAAGTTAAAAACATTTTAATTAGTTATTTTTGTATTAATTATATCCATTTATCTTGTTATAATTTGAAATTGATTCAATTCAGCGCGACTTAATACGATTAAATACATGCACATTTTTAAAGTTCAAACTAATTATTTATGCATCAAGTAATTGAAAAGTGAAAATCAGCTCACGAATTATTTATTGCAACACTACATTAAGACTTTCTTTTGTGTAAATTGTAATTAATTCCAAACAAGACTTTCCATCTTTTACAAAATCTTCATTTTCAATTACAAAAACAAATTATTAACATTAAATTTTGTTTTAAATGCTTCTTAGAATCGAAAATGAATTGAGCTTATTATGGGAAATTTATTAATTAGTTTCATCTTTTCATTCACATTAGCGTTAATTTTTAATTATTTTATAAGCAGGTTAATTCGCGCAGTGTGGCTTATTGCTTTAATTAGCAAATATTAACCCAAGTTGCCAACTGATAAATTATAGATGGATAAAAGTGATTTTTAAAATTCATATTTAAAAATAATGACTATACAAACTGAAACTAATGTTTGTTTTATTTTTTTCAGGTAAATATGTCTTTCTTGATTTGAATTGCTTTTATATAGATCTGTGAGTATTTCATTCCTGGTTTTCTTTTAAAATCAAGTTATTTTATTGTTTAAAAGTGTTTAAATCTTATTATGGGAAGGTGTCTTTTAATTGCTAGTTATTCAAAATAATAGCATTGAAATCAAAATTTCAGCTTTAAAATAAATTTGTTAATTCTTAACAGAAGAAACTCTTTAATTAAAGTTTTTATTGTGTATTAATCTGTTTGTACAACTTTACAAATACCTTCTTTTCAATATCTTTAAGTAGAAGTTATAATAGTTTAAGTAGTAATAAATATTAATAACTATTTTTAATACTTATTACTTTTAAACTATTACTTACTTAAATATGCTTATTAATAATAGTTTAAGTAAGTAATATGTATTAAGTAATAATAAGAATTTTTAAGTAGTAGTAATTCGTTTTTCAAAGCTTTTAACTCGTATGTTTTGAAACAATTATTCCATTTTGATACAAATATTTTCAAACTAATCCAAATAATAATTAATAATTAAGTAAATAGTAAATCTGAGTAAATTAAGTAAATATAATAATTAAATCAATTGATGCATTTCCGTTATAAGCATCTTGTATATTACATATTCTCATTTATTCATATTGTTTTTATGGAGGAAAGCAAATACTATTTTTGATCAAATACGATATTCAAATACTATTTTTTGATATTCTTTGTCACTCATCAAAGAACGTTTTATAAATTGTAACTATTTTCTTACAAATCAATAAAATGTTGCAAATATTTATTAATGCATTAACATTGACTTGCATGTAAAGAATGATAATATTTACAAATAATTCAATAAAATCTACCAGTCTTTTCAGTTTTCTTAATGTAAAATTCTTGATGTTAAGGTCATTTGCTATCGGTGAAACATATTTGACATTAACCAACGTTCGCAACACTTTTTCGAAAAAGAAACTGACTTAAATTTGTGTTACGTGTGAGAAACACATCTACACAGCATGCCAATTATTATTTTATTTTTTGTATGCATGAAACATTGTATGTTTCCTGAAACCTAACACCCTTTTAGAAAGTATATATCCGGTCCAGCAATATATCCGGTCCGGTTTAAATCTTAAAATCTTTAGTTATGCAATATGATCTTTCAATTATTTGGCAGTTTCCTGTTGTACATGCATATACCTATCTTCTTCTTCATTTGCGCAACAGCCCCATGGTGGGGTCAAAGTCGTCTGTCTACTGGCAGATTTCGAGACAGAAGATGTTTTCTTTTTACGGAGTAGGGATTGTCAGCCTTACTCCCAAAACTCTACACTCATGTTAGACAAAGACCTACGGTTTAAAGGGAATTCGGAACCACTATACAAACATCCATGGCACCGTCAGGACTCGAGCCCGAAACCTATAGTACCGAGCGCCAGCCACTTGGTCATCAAGCTCCTACAGTGATATTATAAGAAATACCTATATCTACCTATTAATGAAAATTATAGGAAGAGATCTAAAGTAACCGCCTTAAGTCCCCTGTTCGGAGAAGTGACGTCCGCCGTTGTTTTCCAAATATTTTCAAATGAGGGATTTTCGTATCTGACAATTAGCTCTGCAAACACCGAATCTCCCGCAGCTCATAACGAGTTCATCAACTGAGCGATTCACTTCCTCGCAGCTAATTACCTGATGCCAATGACAAACAACTCGCTCAATTATTGATATGGGAAGTTTCTTGGAAAATATTTATTCTTCGCCAATTAGCGTTCACTATGCTTCGGCGCTGGAGTAAACGAACGGGGAAAATTTAAATATTTGAAGATTTGGAAAGTGCACTTTGAATGAACAAAAAAATAATAATAATTAGCAGTGTCTGCCCTCTTACTAAATAGGGATTATACGGGTGTCGTGTGAATTATAGTCTTAAATTCATATATACAAAGGACAAATATTTACATTGGATTATAAGGAAAGGGCTTATAATAGTGTGATTAGCTTTAGTGAATATGATTTTGTTTTCCAATAATTGTCGATTTTAAGCATCGGTAATTAGTTTGTTTTTTTGAACATTGAACGCTTTGAAGTTTGCAAGGACTTCGAATACTGAACACCTGATGTGAGAAGAATATCGGAAACTTTGTACTTGGAATGGCACTATGATTTGAGTACATAGGATATTTTCAACTTCGCATAAACTTCGAATACCAAACACTTTAATTTGAGAACATGGATATTTTCAACTTTGCAAGAATCCTCGAATACTGGACACTTTTATTTAAGAACTTCGAATACCAAGCACTTTGATTTGAGAAAAGGAGACAGGATTATTTTGTAGCAAGAACTTCAAATACCAGACACTTTGATTGTAACCTCGGACTCTTTGAGACTTTACCAAAAACTTCGAATACTAGATTCTGGAAACTGCAGGAATACCGTTAAATTTTACCAATGATGTACGACATGGAGCCTGATATACTATACCTACACACAGAGTAATCCCATAATTTTGAACAGGTGGGATCTAGAGGGTGTATCATCCCATCCCATCAATCCCAGCTGCAAGAGGCATTTCACCACATCGGGATTAACTGAGTGTCTGTCCTCGGTGTAGTTATGACATCCAGTCGAGTTAAACTTTAGGAACATTTTTCAATTATTTTATTCTTTTAACATAGCAAAAAATTCTCATTTAAATGTGTTACACACATCCCAAAATTCAATATTTTCATTTTACTAATATTTACATAATACTTTACATACACGTTATACACGTACGTATAGTATTTCATAAATAATTTTTCAGATTTATTTTCCATTTGAATGTGACACATTTCGCCCATCTCAAAATTGAATGTCTTCTTTTCACTAATAGTTATATATAATACTTTACATACTATACATATATTGGCATAAAAAGTATACTTCAAGATATTATTTACATTTGAATGTGTACATTTCGTCTATTTCAATATTGAATGTTTGTTTTCCCTAATATTAGGGTAATACTTTACTTGCATTATACACGTATATGTAGTATTACGTACATATTTTCAGATATTATTTTACAGCAATACGTAA